>JAEUYN010000502.1:0-37854 GCA_018257835.1 Euura lappo | reverse complement strand
TGTGAGATTCATATGAGAGGTTAATCGTCAGCGTCGCAGATTCTTTTCCACATCGCAATTTCTTCCAGAATGAATATGATGTGAATATGAATATCAATATGAATATGAGAGGTTAATCGTCAGCGTCGCAGATATTACCATCGCAGATTTTCTGTCGCATCGCAATTTCTGTTAGATTCATATGAGAGGGTAATCGTCAGCGTCGCAGATTCTTTTCCGCATCGCAATTTCTTCCAGATTCATATGAGAGGTTATTCGTTAGATATTACCATCGCAGATTTTCTGTCGCATCGCAATTTCTGTTAGATTCATATGAGAGGTTAATCGTCGGCGTCGCGGATATCACCATCGCCAGTGTCGCAGATTTCACCATCGCAGATTCTTTTCCGCATTGCAATTTCTTCCAGAATGAATATGATATGAATATGAGAGGTTAATCGTCAGCGGCGCAGATATTACCATCGCAGATTTTCTGTCGCATCGCAATTTCTGTAATTTCTCCCCGCCGCGGATGATGTTAATCGTCAGCGTCGCAGATTCTTTTTCGCATCGCAATTTATTCCAGATTCATATGAGGAGTTAATCGTCAGCGTCGCAGATTCTTTTTCGCATCGCAATTTCTTCTAGATTCTGTCGCATCGCAATTTCTGTTAGATTCATATGAGAGGTTAATCGTCAGATATTACCATCGCAGATTTGCTGTCGCATCGCAATTTCTTCCAGATTCATATGAGAGGTTAATCGTAACCGTCGCAGATATTACCATCGCAGATTCTTTTCCGCATCCCTATTTCTGTTAGATTCGTATAAGAGGTCAATCGTCAGCGTCGCACCACATTTTACCATCGCAGATTCGTTTTTGCATCGCGATTTCTTCCTCATCGCAATTTCTCCGTCGCAGGTTAAATCCAAAGTGTAGTATATTCTTTTGATCGGTTAGGTCAGGTTCGCGGTGACAGTTTTGACAGTTCAGCCGTAGGATTGCAGTGACAGTTTAGCTCTCAGCTCACCTCAGACCGATCCCGACTCGCGCAGCCAATCGCAGCACGAATAAAGCGGCTGCATCGAACCCGCCAGTATTCGACCATCGGCCGCGTTCGGGTGTGACATGAACTGCAGATTCTTTTCCGCATCGCAATTTCTTCCAGAATGAATATGATGTGAATATGAATATCAATATGAATATGAGAGGTTAATCGTCAGCGTCGCAGATATTACCATCGCAGATTTTCTGTCGCATCGCAATTTCTGTTAGATTCATATCAGAGGGTAATCGTCAGCGTCGCAGATTCTTTTCCGCATCGCAATTTCTTCCAGATTCATATGAGAGATTATTCGTTAGATATTACCATCGCAGATTTTCTGTCGCATCGCAATTTCTGTTAGATTCATATGAGAGGTTAATCGTCAGCGTCGCGAATATCACCATCGCCAGTGTCGCAGATTTCACCATCGCAGATTCTTTTCCGCATTGCAATTTCTTCCAGAATGAATATGATATGAATATGAGAGGTTAATCGTCAGCGTCGCAGATATTACCATCGCAGATTTTCTGTCGCATCGCAATTTCTGTAATTTCTCCCCGCCGCGGATGATGTTAATCGTCAGCGTCGCAGATTCTTTTTCGCATCGCAATTTATTCCAGATTCATATGAGGAGTTAATCGTCAGCGTCGCAGATTCTTTTCCGCATCGCAATTTCTTCTTATAGATTCTGTCGCATCGCGATTTCTGTTAGATTCATATGAGAGGTTAATCGTCAGATATTACCATCGCAGATTTGCTGTCGCATCGCAATTTCTTCCAGATTCATATGAGAGGTTAATCGTAACCGTCGCAGATATTACCATCGCAGATTCTTTTCCGCATCCCTATTTCTGTTAGATTCGTATAAGAGGTCAATCGTCAGCGTCGCACCACATTTTACCATCGCAGATTCGTTTTTGCATCGCGATTTCTTCCTCATCGCAATTTCTCCGTCGCAGGTTAAATCCAAAGTGTAGTATATTCTTTTGATCGGTTAGGTCAGGTTCGCGGTGACAGTTTTGACAGTTCAGCCGTAGGATTGCAGTGACAGTTTAGCTCTCAGCTCACCTCAGACCGATCCCGACTCGCGCAGCCAATCGCAGCACGAATAAAGCGGCTGCATCGAACCCGCTAGTATTCGACCATCGGCCGCGTTCGGGTGTGACACCAACTTTTTACTAAAGGGACTAGCATCGCACGCGCGCGCTTCGCGCGCGCCTCATTTCACCTTAATTGCCCTATTTTACACATTTTCTTATTTACTGTGTTCAGCTAACTTTGAAGTCTGACAGTTCTCAATTGACTTCAGACTGTACTTCAGACTCAGTTCTGACAGCTAGCAGTATTTTCGCCATTGGTCAGCTCAGGTTGGGTCAGGTCATGTTAGATTTCTGAGAAGGTAATTTTTTTCATAATTTTATTCAAATTTTCAAATATTTCTCCCTGACGGTTCTAACTCTGACGAATAATACCATCCTGACAAAAGCCGTAACAGTTCTCACTATCATCCCACTTCAGACTTAGTCCTGACAGCTGGCAGTATTTCACGCCATCAGTTAGGTTAGGTCAGATTCATATGAGAGGTTAATCTCCAGCGTCGCAGATTTTACCATCGCAGATTCTATTTCGCATCGCGATTTCTTTCAGATTCATATGAGATATTGATCGTTAGCGTCGCAAATTTTGCAATCGCAGGTTCTTTTTCCTATCGCAATCCCTGTTAGATTCATATGAGAGGTTAATCTTCAGCGTCGCAGATATTACTATCGCAGATTCTTCTTTGAATCGAAATATTCCTCTTAGATTCATATGAAAGGTTCATCGTCAGCGTTGCAGATTTCATCTCGTCAGCGTCGCAGATATTAGCATTGAAGATTCTTTTCCCTATTGCAATTCCTGTCAGGTTCACATGAGAGGTTAATCTTCAGCGTCAGCGTCAGCCACAGGTATTTCCATGGAAGATTCTTTTTCCTATCGCAATAATCCTGTTAGACTCGTATGAGAGGTCCATCGTCAGCGTTGCAGATTTTACCGTCGCAGATTCTTTTCCCTGTTGCAATTCCCGCAGATTCTTTCTCTAATCGCTATTCCTGTTAGATTCATATGAGAGGTTAGTCGTCAGCGTCACAGATTTTACCATCGCAGATTCTTTTACCTATTGCTATTCATGTTAGATCAATATGAAAGATCAATTGTCAGCGTTGCAGATTTTACCATCGCAAATTCTTTTCCCTATTGCAATTCCTGTTAGGTTCATCTGAGAGGTTAATCGTCAGCGTCGCAGATTTTACCGTCGCAGGTTCGTCTTCCTATCGCAATAATCCTGTTAGATTCATATGAGAGGTTGATAGATTTTACCATCGCAGATTGTATTTCGTATCGCAATTCCTGTCAGATTCATATGAGAGGTTTGTCGTCAGCGTTGCAGATTTTACCGTCGCAGGTTCTTTCTTCCATCGCGATTCCTGTTAGATTGATGTGATAGGTTAATCGTCAGCGTTGCAGATTTTACCGTCGCAGGTTCTTTTCCTATGTTGACCGTCAGCGTCGTAGATTTGACCATCACAGGTACTTTTTCCTATTGAAATTTCTGTTAGATTTATATGAGAGGTTAATCGTCAACGTCGCAGATTTTGCCATCGCAGATTTTTTTTCACATCGCAATTCCTGTTAGATTCATATGAAAGGTTAATCACCAGTGTCGCAGATTTTACCATCGCAGTTACCATGGCAGATTCTTTCTCGCATCGCAATTGCTGTTAGATTCATATCAGAGGTTAATCATCAGTGTCGCAGATTTTACCATCGCAGTTACCATGGCAGATTCTTTCTCGCATCGCAATTCCTGTTAGATTCATATGAGGGGTCAGCGTGGTAGATTTTACGACATCGTAGGTTCTTTTTCCCATCGTAATTCCTGTTCGATCCATATAAGAGGTTACAGATTTTACCATCGCAGCTTCTTTCTCGCATCGAAATTCCTGTTAGATTCATATGCGAGGTTGATCGTCAGCGTCGCAGATTTGACCATCGCAGATTATTTTCCCCTATATCGTAATTCCTGTTAGATTCATATGAGAGATTAATCGTCAGCGTCGCAGATTTTAAGATCACTGATTCTATTCCCATCGTCATTCCTGTACGATTTATATTACAGGTGACAGATTTTACCTTCGCAGATTCTATTTCGTATTGCAATTTCTCTTCGATCCATATGCGAGGTTACAGATTTTACAAGCACGGATTCTTTTCCCATCGCAATTCCTGTTCAATCCATATCACGCAGCTCCTTCTTTAGCTCGCATTTCCTGTTAGATTCAGATGAGAGGTTGATCGTCAGCGTCGCAGTCCTGTTTCATCCATATGAGAGGTTACAGATTTTACAATCACAGCTTCTTTTTCGCATGGCAATTCCTGTTCAATTCGTATGAGAGGTTAATCGTCAGCGTCGCAGATTTCCCGTATCCGTGTTACTCAAGGTTCGCAGTTTCTTTGTCACATCGCAGTTTATTTTTCTGATCGGTTAGGTCCGCAGTGACAGTTCTGACAGTTCAGCCGTAGGGTCACAGTGACAGTTGGCAGCTTTCAGCTCATTTCAGACGCACGTCCGACCCGCACAGCCAATCGCAGGGCGAATAAAACGGCGGCATCGAAAATCGAAAATCGACATCGAAATGCGAGAGCGCCGACTTCGGGCGCGAACATGAACTTTTTTAGAGAGGACTAGCATCGCACGCGCGCGCTTCGCGCGCGCCTCATTTCACCTTCATTGCCCTATTTTACACATTTTCTTATTTACTGTGTTCAGCTAACTTTGAAGTCTGACAGTTCTCAATTGACTTCAGACTGTACTTCAGACTCAGTTCTGACAGCTGGCAGTATTTTCGCCATTGGTCAGCTCAGGTTGGATCAGGTCATGTTAGATTTCTGAGAAGGTAATTTTTTTCATAATTTTATTCAAATTTTCAAATATTTCTCCCTGACGGTTCTAACTCTGACGAATAATACCATCCTGACAAAAGCTCTAACAGTTCTCACTATCATCCCACTTCAGACTTAGTCCTGACAGCTGGCAGTATTTCACGCCATCAGTTAGGTCAGGTCAGATTCATATGAGATATTGATCGTCAGCGTCGCAAATTTTGCAATCGCGGATTCTTTTTCCTATTGCAATCCCTGTTAGATTCATATGAGAGGTTAATATCAAGCGGCGTAGATATTACCATCGCAGATTTTTGCTTCTATCGGAATATTCCTCTTAGATTCATATGAAAGGTTCATCGTCAGCGTTGCAGATGTCATCTCATCAGCGTCGCAGATATTACCATTGCAGATTCTTTTTCCTATTGCAATTCCTGTTAGATCAATATGAGAGGTTCATTGTCAGTGTTGCAGATTTTACCATCGCAGATTGTCTTTTCTATCGCGATTCCTGCTGGTTTCATACGAGAGGTTAACCGTCAGCGTCGCAGATTTCACCATCGCAGATTCTTTTTCCTATTGCAGTCCGATTCATGTGAGAGGTTCATCGTCAGCGTTGCAGATGTCATCTCATCAGCGTCGCAGATATTACCATTGCAGATTCTTTTTCCTATTGCAATTCCTGTTAGATCAATATGAGAGGTTCATTGTCAGTGTTGCAGATTTTACCGTCGCAGATTGTATTTTCTATCGCGATTCCTGCTGGTTTCATACGAGAGGTTGACCGTCAGCGTCGCAGATTTCACCACCGCAGATTCTTTTTCCTATTGCAGTCCGATTCATGTGAGAGGTTCATCGTCAGCGTTGCAGATTTTACCGTCGCAGGTTCTTGTTTCTATCGCGATCCCTGTGAGATTCATATGAGAGGTTAATCTTCAGCGTCGCAGATATTACTATCGCAGATTCTTTTTTCTATCGAAATATTCCTCTCAGATTCATATAAGAGGTTCATCGTCAGCGTTGCAGATTTTACTTTCGCAGATTCTTTTACCTATTGCTATTCATGTTAGATCAATATGAAAGGTCAATTGTCAGCGTTGCAGATTTGACCATCGCAAATTCTTTTCCCTATTGCAATTCCTGTTAGATAAATATGAGAGGTTCATTGTCAGTGTTGCAGATTTTACCATCGCAGATTGTATTTTCTATCGCGATTCCTGCTGGTTTCATACGAGAGGTTAACCGTCAGCGTCGCGGATTTCACCATCGCAGATTCTTTTTCCTATTGCAGTCCGATTCATGTGAGAGGTTCATCGTCAGCGTTGCAGATTTTACCGTCGCAGGTTCTTGTTTCTATCGCGATCCCTGTGAGATTCATATGCGAGGTTAATCTTCAGCGTCGCAGATATTACTATCACAGATTCTTTTTTCTATCGAAATATTCTTTTCAGATTCATATGAGAGGTTTATCGTCAGCGTTGCAGATTTTACTATTGCAGATTCTTTTTTCGATCGAAATATTCCTCTCAGATTCATATGAGAGGTTCATCGTCAACGTTGCAGATTTTACTATCGCAGATTCTTTCACCCATTGCTATTCATGTTAGATCAATATGAAAGGTCAATTGTCAGCGTTGCAGATTTTACCATCGCAAATTCTTTTTCCTATTACAATTCCTGTTAGGTTCATATGAGAGGTTAATCGTGAGCGTCGCAGATTTTACCGTCGCAGGTTCTTCTTCCTATCGCAATAATCCTGTTAGATTCATATGAGAGGTTGATAGATTTTACCATCGCAGATTGTATTTCGTATCACAGTTCCTGTTAGATTCATACGAGAGGTTCATCGTCAGCATCGCAGATTTCACCATCGCAGGTTCTGTTTCATATCGCGATTCCTGTTAGATTGATATGAGAGGTTAATCGTCAGCGTTGCAGATTTTACCGTCGTAGGTTCTTTTCCTATGTTGACCGTCAGCGTCGCAGATTTTGCCATCGCAGATTCTTTTTTACATCGCAATTCCTGTTAGATTCATATGAAAGGTTAATCATCAGTGTCGCAGATTTTACCATATCGCAGTTACCATGGCAGATTCTTTCTCGCATCGCAATTCCTGTTAGATTTATATGAGAGGTTAATCGTCAGCGTCGCACATTTTAAGATCACTGATTCTATTCCCATCGTCATTCCTGTACGATTTATATTACAGGTTACAGATTTTACCTTCGCAGATTCTTTTTCGTATTGCAATTTCTCTTCGATCCATATGCGAGGTTACAGATTTTACAAGCACGGATTCTTTTCCCATCGCAATTCCTGTTCAATCCATATCACGCAGCTCCTTCTTTAGCTCGCATTTCCTGTTAGATTCAGATGAGAGGTGGATCGTCAGCGTCGCAGTCCTGTTTGATCCATATGAGAGGTTACAGATTTTACAATCACAGCTTCTTTTTCGCATGGCAATTCCTGTTCAATTTGTATGACAGGTTAATCGTCAGCGTCGCAGATTTCCCGTATCCGTGTTACTCAAGGTTCGCAGTTTCTTTATCAAATCGCAGTTTATTTTTCTGATCGGTTAGGTCCGCAGTGACAGTTCTGACAGTTCAGCCGTAGGGTCACAGTGACAGATGGCAGCTCTCAGCTCATTTCAGACGCACGTCCGACCCGCACAGCCAATCGCAGGGCGAATAAAACGGCGGCATCGAAAATCGAAAATCGACGTCGAAATGCGAGAGCGCCGACTTCGGGCGCGAACATGAACTTTTTTAGAGAGGAAAAAAAAACAAACAAGGGATACATTATTATAACAGTAAATTACATGATCGGATGTCCGGATGTCCAGAAAATTTCTCAATTCTGATGATACAGCAAAGTCTCTATAATTATCCTCAGCATATTATTACTATATTATTATATCATCATTATTATTTTCATTATCAATATTATCATTACTAACATTGTTATTATTCGATTTGTCCGATAAAAATTCGTCATGTCTGATATAAATGCTAATGTTTCGTTACTTTACTGGTATTTTTCGATATTATTACTAACAATTCGTCATGCCGGCTACAAATCCCCATGTTTTCTTACTTTACTGATATTTTCCGATATTATTATTATACACAATTCGTCATGCCGGCTATAAATCCCCCGGTTTCGATACATTGCTGATATTTTCCGATAACATTATGAACAATTTGTTATGCCTACTATCAATCCCGATGTTTCGTTACTGGACTGATATTTCTTGATATGATTATCCTAATTATAAATCCCGATATTTCCTCACTTCACTGATATTTTCCGATATTATTATCCTGATTATAAATCGAATGTTTCGTTACTTTACTTATACTTTCTTGATATTATTATAAACAATTCGTCATGCCAGCTAGAAATTCCGACAATTTACCGGACTTAAAAGAAGGTTACGTATGTACGTGTGTCACAGACAATGTCGAAGACATCACTGCTATCGAACAGATGGTAAGAAAATTCGTTAATAGTTCAAGGAAACGTCAACGAAACTTCAACGTATTGTATATGACGCAGTTACGCGTGCTGTACGTCGCGTAGGCATAAGTGCATTCATTTGGATGGTCCAGGTGGCAGCGAAAAAAGTTATTCACGTTTTTTATTGAGAAGTATGGGTTTGATAGTGCTGCCTGTAGCATATATGGACTGGAATCGCAGCGAATTTATCAAGAGGAAGAAGAACTGCACACTCCACTTTAAAACTACCGTTACAATCAAATAAATGCTTATCGTGTAATATTAAATCGAATTCTGCACAAGGGTTGCACATTCGAGATGTTAAAGTTAGAATCTAGGAAGTATGCACTGGAGGCTGTTGACCGTATGTTAAGAGATGTATGCGAATTTAACGAACCAGTCGGTGGTAAAATAGTCATAATTTCTGGGGATCTTCGGCAAACTTTACCAGTTGTGAGACGTGGGAGTAGAACACAAATTTGAGAGGCCTGTGTGACAAGAAGCAGCGTATGGAATCAATTTGTATACTTGTCATTGAAGGGCAATCGCATCTCTGATGGACAATGATGGACAGATTTCAAGCAATGGCTTCTGCGAGTTGGGGATGGTGTATTTGGCGATTCTTTCAAACGTAACAACGAAGTTCTTAACGATTTCCTACGGAATTCTGCTCGAATGGTTAAATTGTGCGAGAAATATTTGGAGAAAGCGTCAGTCCTCAAGATACCTCAAATTATGGAAAGGTTATATTAGCTCCAACCAATGTGGATGTCATTGCCATCAAAAACGAAATATTGTTAGAAAATTAAAAGTGTTGGAGTAGAATAAATGAGTGTCGATACAGGCGAAGACGAAGATAATACTGATAGCAGTAATATTCTACCGATAGAATTCATGAATTCATTGACACCCAATGGTCTTCCGCCTAATAACCGAACGCTAAAAGTGGGCAGTATCGTTACTCAATCATCTACCGATTTCAATTGCACAGCGTGATAGTATATACTCCCAAAATATTTGAAATACCACTGACAACCGAGCGAGCGAAGCGAGTGAGGAACAACGCTCTATTCCAACCGAGTGAGCGAGCGAAGCGAGCGAATGAGGAACAACACCTTCTAGTATGACATGAAATTGTAAAATCTATTGGCAAAGTGATCGTGACGTCAGAAGGGATGAGACTAACTTAGGAACTTGGAAATTACGAAGAGTGGGAAATTTTAGGATAGAGCAAATTGAACTGATAATCTTCTGAACGGTCTTTTCAACAGATGCTCAAAAGTGCCAAAAATGTTGAAACCAATACAGAAATTGACGGATTCCATACAGTCACTTGTAAAATATATTTTTTTCAGTATGAAGCGATGCTTCAGCATCAATGAAACTCACAGAACCTATGAGTCATATCATCCTACATACGGTGTGAAATATTTATTGGAAAAAGTAGTTTCATTTTTAAGAAAATGAGGTTTTCCGATTTTCAAGATAATGTGCGTCATTCGGTTGGTTTTCTGAATTATTGAAATCTGTCTTCGGATTTTGAGGGAATACAAGTGAAAAAAAAATGCACAAAATGTGACAAAGAACGATGAACGTCAAGAAATTTTTGTTAAATTCAGATGATGTGAACGCCAATTAGGCATCCACCTCTGAACAAAATAATATTTGAATTTAGGTATTCGTAGTCCACGATGCACAACTATATCAATAAGGTACAGGCGATGATAAAACTTCATTGAATATTCAGAAGTGATCACGAATTAACGATTCAAGTACTTGCGTGAATACACTGTGAATCAGACTCGACAATCGGGGTAAGCGAATCCCGTCATTGAAATGTCCTCTATACCATATCTAGATACGAAATGACTGAAAATTATCGAAGGCCCGTTGATGCCATAAGGGAGCATTCAAATACTACGTCACGCTCTTAGGGGCGCGGGGAGGGGGTAAGCTTCACTGTGACGACCTGTGACGAGGGGGCGGGAGGGATAAATTCGCAGCGTCACGTCACGCTTTTTTTATCGACAGCCATGATGCGAGTTTCAAAATATTGACAAATTCTCGGACAAATTTCAAAATATACGAAGGCGAGGGGGGGGGGAGTCGAGATCGAAGTAGTCACATCACGTCGAGAGCGGGGTGAAAAACTGTGTGACGATGTGCGATGAGGGGGAGGAGGGGCGTCCGAAATGGCCGAAAACAGCGTGACGCAGTATTTGAATCCTCCCTAAGGTGACTTAATTTTGAGCGGAATAATCATGTCATGTCTTTATACCATGGAAGAACAGTATGCCTTGCAAATTTCATCCAAATCGGTTTAGCGGTCCGAACGGAATCAAACTTTTCATGCAGGTGTTGCAAATAAAAAAATCTTTTCACATGTCACGTGATTCGGAAGGAAAAAGTAATCGTTTTTATAAGGGCGTCTGAATTTCTTTATTCTTTTGTATTCGGAATCTGTGTTGGGAGATGGAAAATTTATACGATACAGCGAATGAATACTTCCGAAATTGATTTTTATTGCTCACTCTTATGCAGTTATGAATTATTGTCACCGGTATCTACATATTCAGTAATCAATTGGAAGACGTACTGGTAGAAAGTGGTAGTCTCTCGTACAGCAAATGATTTCCGTTCCTCCACAAAAAGTTCTTGAGATTAGCACAAGCGGTTCCGAATATTCCGCTTCGCGATAGCTGCTAAGAAGTGACCTGCGAATTGATTCACCAAAATTCGTAGATTAATATATTCAGCATCTTCCTATCAGGTGATACTGTCGACGACACTCACCAATAGTCTGTTCCGCTGCCTCGGTTCAGCTGGACTGGCATGTGATTTATGATTATGAAGATTGACCTGAGAAAGTAAAATTACGATTCAATGGCAATTACCAGAACACATCGAAAAAATAATTTAAGAAATCATGATATTTTAGTTGATGTATGAAATAGTATAAAAAGTCACAATAAGATCGTAGTTCAGTAGTACTAAACTGGTGGTGCAATTGAAATCAGGGATCGAATGTTGAGAATTAAATACGTTTGCTTAAATGGAGGCTAAGGAAATAGATCAATTTATGAAAGTCTAATTGGAATTTGGTTTGTAGCAAACGATAGATCTCAGTATGACAATTATATTTCTAATGGTACGATTGTTTTCAACTTACTTTGGGCAAGCTTGAAAGCAGCATTCAAAATCTCATCGATTTGGAACTTGAATGCGACGATTGAATTAGTTATTTTGGTCAGAGTAGCTTTGATCTCACTGTTGGGAGCTGGAAATTAAAAGATACTTAAATAATTTAGACAATTTTCAAGTACTTGATGCGCGATATTTTAGATGGGTACAATCGTCTTTAACTCACGTTCGGCTTGCACTGCACTACTTCCCAAATAGGCTATGATTTTGTTATTCACTGGCTTGAGTAAATCTGAAATTGTATTATACAGAAGTTATGATCAAGTCGTCTTTGATTCTCACTCAGTTCTACTGGACTAACAAGAGCTGGATGAAAAGCAAGCTAGGCTTGATGTATTTTTCGAATGAGTGTCACTTACTCGCGAATTTGTTAGACATTTCTCTTTCAGTTTCTGAAAATAAAATATGTGTATCATGACAAAGTGGAAATTCACCAGTTGACGCATGATATAACGGCAATGAGTGAAAAATGATGAAATATGAAGAATTGAAATAGGAAATCTCGATTGACCTACGATAAAATTTGATCGGAATCAATTGAAACAATTCCTTGACTTCACCCTGATATGGAAAGCGAACAGTAGATCACAAAAACATTTCGCGTGTCTAATGGCATGAGGTCGTAAGCGCCAAGAACGCGATTTTGGTGGCTAAAGGTCGTACAATTTTTTTTTTCACGCCATTCGCTCTGAAAACGGCCAAAACGTATAGATCAATTGAAATTATGAGATCGAAAAATGTAGGTGCAGAAGGTCGTAAGTTTGGCGCATACGTCGTTCGTTCATTACAATTTTTAAGGAAAAATAAAAAACAACGTAAAGGCAAAACGTCGTGAGCGACATTTTTTTTCATAATTTTTAATGATATTTCCAAATAGTTGTAAAAACTCGTGAAACGCAGAGAAAAATCGAAATCGACGTCGTTTCGAAGAATTCGATAATAAAAATCGCAGTTAAAAGCAGAAGATCGTATTGGCCCAACTTACGATCTTTTGCGCTTACATTTTTCGATCTCTTAATTTCAATTGATCTATACGTTCAGAACGTTTTCAGAGCGATTGACGTGAAAAAAAAAAAAAAATTATACGACTTTATGCCATTATAAACAGCAAAACGTCATATAATGGCGCTTACGTCCTTATGTCATTAGACACGCGATTTTTAAAGAGTAAAGTCGTCTTCAACTCACCCCCGTTCGTGAGCTTTAGGATAGAAGCTACATCGTTTGCGAGATATCTTCCGTTTCTCCGCAAAGAATCTGAAGTAGAAATAGAGACAAAGATAATTTGAGCGTTTTGATAGACGTATAAATTGGTCAAGTAAGTGTATCCACTCATCACTTACGAGCATCTGCCATGGTCAGCTTGGATTTGCTATCTCAAAATAAAATAGGTACATCATGATATTATTGTAGTTTGTCAATATTTGAGGCATGCCTTAGTAGCTATGACTTGAATATCTTCATTGGGTGACATTGTTTTGAACTTACTGAAGGACATGTGTCTAACATCATTTGCAATTGCTGACAGTTCGACTTTGGCACGTGCCACGGCATCTAAAATTTAAGTAAAGAGGACTGTGATTAAGTCGTCATTCCGCGGTGCTCGACTCACTTGAGCTAAATTCGAACAACAAGTGAATATCTGTCATTATCGAAAATCTCTGTATCTTTAACTCACCGTTGATTCTGATAACCTCGGCTCGATCGAGTCCTGAAACATAAATCAAGATATCATGACAATACTTGACAAATCGAGTGGAACCTGACATGTTGAAAATGGTTTGAACATTCCGTGTAGCATAAAATGTAGAGAATAAAATGGTTCAAAACAAAGAGCATAACGTTCAAAAAACACATTTTATCTATATCGTGATGACGTACGTAATTTTTATTCCTAACGATTCAATGAATCTTACCACCTGCATAACATATGTGCTACAAAATGTTAAGTGTGCTGTTGAATATTTCGTGACACAACACTTGAAAAGTTGATTGCTCTTGATATACATAAGATTGACGAATGGTCGATTTTCCACTTTAGTACCATTTTACGGTTTTAAATTTTACTTCCTGTGATATTAAAATGTAGGCATAACGATTCGATAAGTCTGCAGAATAATTGCTGCACAATAAGTATACCGTTGAATATTTCGAGACACAATACTTGAAAAATTGATTCCGCGGTACTCGACTCGCTTGAGCTAAATTCGAACAACAAGTGAATATCTGTCACTATCGAAAATCTCTGTATCTTTAACTCACCGTTGATGGTAGCCTGGGTTGGGTGGGCTCCTGAAACAAAAATCAGGATATCATGACAATACTTGACGAATCGAGTGGAATCTGACATGTTGAAAATGGTTTGAACATTCCGTGTAGCATAAAATGTAAAGAATAAAATGGTTCCAAACAAAGAGCATAACGTTCAAAAAACACATTTTATCTGTATCGTGATGACGTACGCATCGTTTTTATTTTTAGCGATTCAATGAATCTTACCACCTGCAGAACATACGTGCTACAAAATGATGAGTGTTCTGTTAAATATTTCGTGACACAACACTTCAAAAGTTGATTGCTCTTGATATAGGTACATGAGTTCGACGAATGGTCGATTTTCCACTTCAGTACCATTTTACGGTTCTAAATTTTACTTCCTGTGATACTAAAATGTAGGCATAACGATTCGATAAGTCTGCAGAATAATTGCTGCAAAATAAGTATACCGTTACATATTTCGAGACACAATACTTGAAAAATTGATTCCGCGGTGCTCGACTCGCTTGAGCTAAATTCGAACAACAAGTGAATATCTGTCACTATCGAAAATCTTTGTATCTTCAACTCACTGTTCAAGGTAGGAGCCTGGGTTGGGTGGGCTCCTGAAACAAAAATCAGGATATCATGACAATACTTGATGAATCGAGTGGAACCTGACATGTTGAAAATGGTTTGAACATTCCGTGTAGCATAAAATGCAGCGAATAAAATGGTCCCAAACAAAGAGCATAACGTTCAAAAAGCACATTTTATCTATATCGTGATGACGTACGCATAGTTTTTATATTTAACGATTCAATGAATATATCTTACCACCTGCAGAACATACGTGCTACAAAATGTTAAGTGTGCTGTTAAATATTTCGTGACACAACACTTCAAAAGTTGATTGCTCTTGATATAGGTACATGAGTTCGACGAATGGGCGGTTTTCCACTTCAGTACCATTTTACGGTTTTAAATTTTACTTCCTGTGATACTAAAATGTAGGCATAACGATTCGATAAGTCTGCAGAATAATTGCTGCAAAATAAGTATACCGTTAAATATTTCGAGACACAATACTTGAAAAATTGATTCCGCGGTGCTCGACTCGCTTGAGCTAAATTCGAACAACAAGTGAATATCTGTCACTATCGAAAATCTTTGTATCTTCAACTCACTGTTCAAGGTAGGAGCCTGGGTTGGGTGGGCTCCTGAAACAAAAATCAGGATATCATGACAATACTTGACGAATCGAGTGGAACCTGACATGTTGAAAATGGTTTGAACATTCCGTGTAGCATAAAATGTAGAGAATAAAATGGTTCCAAACAAAGAGCATAACGTTCAAAAAACACATTTTATCTATATCGTGATAACGTACGCATAGTTTTTATCTTTAACGATTCAATGAATCTCACCACCTGCAGAACACACGTGCTGAAAATTTTAAGTGTTCTGTTAAATATTTCGTGACACAACACTTCAAAAGTTGATTGCTCTTGATATAGGTACATGAGTTCGACGAATGGTCGATTTTCCACTTCGGTACCATTTTACGATTTTAAATCTTACTTCCTGTGATACTAAAATGTAGGCATAACGATTCGATAAGTCTGCAGAATAATTGCTGCAAAATAAATATACCGTTAAATATTTCGTGACACAATACTTGAAAAATTGATTCCACGGTGCTCGACTCGCTTGAGCTAAATTCGAACAAAAAGTGAATATTTGTCACTATCGGAAATCTCTGTATCTTTAACTCACCGTTGATGGCAGCATAGGTTGGATTGATTTCTGAAACAAAAATCAGGATATCATGACAATACTTGACGAATCGAGTGGAACCTGACATGTTGAAAATGGTTTGAACATTCCGTGTAGCATAAAATGTAGAGAATAAAATGGTTCCAAACAAAGAGCATAACGTTCAACAAACACATTTCATCTATATCGTGATGACGTACGCATAGTTCTTATTTTTATCGATTCGATGAATCTTACCACCTGCAGAAATTACGTGCTACAAAATCTTAAGTGTGCTGTTCAATATTTCGTGACACAACACTTCAAAAGTTGATTGCTTTCGATATACGTCCATGAGTTCTAGTTTGGCTGTTGGAATTGAAATCAAGAATTCAATATTGTATCCTCGCTGTATCGAGAATATTTCACTTCTTGATGCAAAAATATTTCTACGTTTATCCACAAAACAGGTCTTTTTTCACCTGTTGATGATGTGTGTGTCTGAATAATTGCAATTCTGACGTGGAAGATATCGAACCACTTGACTATTAATTACTTTTTCTTTACGTTATTCTCACTTATATGTATGGGGCATTCCACGCCAACTCGACCAGTAATAAACCCCGACCATCTCAAAATCATCCCATTTTTTTTTTCTAACATTCTACGAAATATAATAAAAAGTCACAATGAGATCGTATTTCAGTAGTACTAAACTGGTGGTGCAATTGAAATCAGGGATCGAATGTTGAATATCAAATACCTTTGCCTAACTGGAGGCTGAGGAAATAGATCAATTGAACGGGAAGTTTTACGAAAGTTGTGAGCTGAAATGAACGAAAGCGCGAGTCGGCGCTCGACGCTGTAAATGCACGCGTTGCTTTTTAATACCTCATATTTCGTTTTTCGGCTTACACGACACCCAAAAGTTGTTCCTTGGGTCTTTAGAATGTTTTTCGTGAAATGTTAGATTTTTCACATCCACGAAAAAGCGTTTTTTAATAAATGTTTAAGCGCGCGCGAAGCGCGTGCGTTTATAGCTCGCGCGAACCGTGCTTTTGTTTTTTTCTGGTATTAATTATTGCGCATTATAATATATACTGTATGAAAAAGACATTGCTTTGTGTTTTTTTGAGAGATATTCCTTATTGGAATTATTCCATTATTCCAATTGGAATTATTATTCTTAATATTCCATAATAATTATTCCATTATTCCAATTGGAATTATTCCAATAAGGAATATCTCTCAAAAAAACACAAAGCAATGTTTTTTTCATACAGTATATATTATAATGCGAAATAATGAATACCAGAAAAAAACAAAAGCACGGTTCGCGCGAGCTATAAACGCACGCGCTTCGCGCGCGCATAAACATTTATTAAAAAACGCTTTTTCGTGAATGTGAAAAATCTAACATTTCACGAAAAACATTCTAAAGACCCAAGGAACAACTTTTGGGTGTCGTGTAAGCCGAAAAACGAAATATGATGTATTAAAAAGCAACGCGTGCATTTACAGCGTCGAGCGCCGACTCGCGCTTTCGGTCATTTCAGCTCACAACTTGCGTAAAACTTCTCCAATCGATTTGAATTTCAGATATGTTTTACTTGAAGACATAATAATTGAAGGGATATTATTTATTTCAATAAATTTTTACATCGATCATTGAGTTTTTCACTTCAAACTGTGTGTGCTAATAAACTATCGAAAATTCATAGACTCGGTGATGAAATGAGGTTCGTTGGAAGCGCTAAAGTCTTACGAAAATTTTGGTATACAAGTTAATTCCTAAAGTGTAAACAGCCCAAGCCTAGTGCGCATGCGCTTACCTGAAAAAATTGGATGTCGGCTGAGATAGCAACCGTCGATTGGGTATCCCAGACAATTTTTCAATTTTTTCAGATAAGCGCATGCGCACTAGGTTTTGGGCTGTTTACACTTTAGGAATTCACTCTGTATAAATCATCACGATCCGATAATTAGAACCGGAATAATGGCAGTTTCAAAATTTCGCGTCGGATTAACTCGCGCCCGTAGCAACGCGTTATCCCCTCCTTTGCGTACTAGGATTCCCGAGTCCGAACGCTCCCGGGATTATGCTTTCCGGTCGTTCAATTTATCAAAGCCTAATTGAAATTTGGTTTGTAGCAAACGATAGATCGCAGTATGACAATTATATTTCTAATGGCACGATTGTTTTCAGCTTACTTTGGGGAAGCTTGAAAGCAGCATTCACAATCGCATTGATTTCGTTCTGTATTTCGTCGAATGAATGAGTTATTCTGGTCACAGCAGCTGTGATGTCAGTGCTGTTCTCTGGAAATTAAAAGATACCTCAATAATTTAGAGAATTTTCAAGTGCTTGATGCGCGATATTCTAGATAGGCACAATCGTCTTCAACTCACCTCCGAATTTCGCTCGACTTTTTTCCAAATCGGTCATGACCTTGGATTGTAGTCCGCCGAGTAAAGCTGAAATTGGAATACAGAGGTTATGATCAAGTCGTCTTCGACTCTCACTCAGTTCTAACAACAGCTGGATGAAAAGCAAGGCTTGATGTATTTTCCAAATGAGTCACTTACTCGCGAATTTGTTAGATATTTCTCTTTCGGTTTCTGAAAATAAAATATGTGTATCGTGACAAAGTGGAAATTCACCAATTGACGCATGACATAACGGCAATGAGTGAAAAATAATGAACTATGAAGAATTGACATAGGAAATCTCGATTGATCTACGATAAAATTTGATCGGAATCAATTAAAACAATTCCTCGACTGTAGATCACAAAGCCATTTCGCGTGTCTAAAGTCGAAGCGAACAGTAGATCACAAAAACATTTCGCGTGTCTAATGGCATAAGGTCGTAAGCGCCAAAAACGCGATGTTGGTGGCAAAAGGTCGATTAATTTTTTTTTCACGCCATTCACTCTGAAAACGGCCAAAACTTTTAGATCAATTGAAATTACGAGATCGAAAAATGTAAGTGCCAACCCGTAGGAAAAAGTTACATTGGCTACCATTGACTTCCCAATGGAGCTCTAATGGTAACATCACCCAAACCAATGGTACCGAAATATGTCAAAGTGGAACCTTAATGGCACTATTGCCTTTCACCCAAAGGCAATGTATGGTGAAATTTCATTTGCAAATGGCAAAGTATAATGGTATAAGCCGCACCATTCAATTACCATTTGAATGGAATCATGTCAACGCCATTGTCGAATGGTCCTTCTCAATGGAATTAATTGTGCCATTGGTTTGCCACTGCAATGGATTTCTACAAACTCCATTGTCGAATGGTAATGTCCAATGAAAGTAATTGTGCCATTGGTTTGCCAGTGTAATGACGTTAATTAAACTCCATTGTTGAATGGTAATATCTAATGAATATAATCGCGCCAGTGGTTCGCCAGTGCAATGGAGTTGAATGTGAAATCTTTCATTACTGAGTGGTAAAAGATTCAATGGAAGTAATTCTGCCATTCGATTGCCACAGCTGCAGTGTGAGGGAGTTTTACAATTTTCATTGTCAATTGGTAATATACCTGAAGCAAATAATTGTACCATTGTTTATTATGCTGATAACATTTTATAAAGCCATAAAAAATTCGATAACAAATATTTTCATACAATTTCATGAACTCAGATGAAATTTGATACAATTCGGATGAATTTTACATTATACCATTTGATAGAGGCGAGATCAAAACATAATTATGTGGTATAACAATTGATGGAATTTGGTAAAATGTGATAGAATTTCATATTTTATTCATAGAGTTTTGTATCCATATTTACGAATTTTTCCGGGATACCCATTATTGTACATTTAGTTGTATAACATATATCTATATTATATTATATATTATTTATAGATATATTATCTATATTGTATATATACAATATAGATATATTACATATTGTTGAAACAATCGAGTTTCCTGAATGAAAAAACAAATCTAAAGGGGACTAACCACGTGACGTCGTCAGGCCCCGAGGTCAGGCGCCGAATCGGCCATATTGCCAATGTCTCAAGTGCTGTCAGTACGTATATCAGTCGTATACCACCGTGCGCGTGGGTTGAATGATTTTGTTCAGTGTATCCACTTTTTTGACGGATTCAAACTCTACTATTAGGTAAGTAATAGCCTATTATCTACACTTTATTTATAAGACTCAAATATTGTCACAAAGAAGATTTCCATGCTCTGAATTCCGACAACGTGCCACCTAACCTATAACCGCGATGTGTCTCAAAGCATACCCAACAGCGATTCGCGTGTACTATTCAATTGAGGAGGTTCGTCAGTGAATGCATTTGTTCACGGATTGATCGAAAATTTGTGTATGGGTTCCTTTAAACCAGATATGATTGATGAGATAATTCCAAATTTTTTTACAAGCCCGTTTACGGAAAAAAAATTGATGGAGTTAGCTCCTTATACGTGGGTCCTCATGGGGGCATCGCGCAGAATAGTATTCGCAGCGATTGAAATTGATAGTTGTGGCTTTAGGAGCTTAACAAAAAACTATCTAACATAACAAGCAAACATTTTGGAATCGGTCACCGAAGCCTGAGTCAGATTGACCGAGAGCTTTTCGAATTCTGAATCAAAATACAAGCCGGAGCGTCAGCTTGTAGGCTCTGCGAGGCATAGTACGGCTGGCGGGAAAGGCTGACAGCTGCCGAAACCGATCCCCTCTGTTCCCCGCAGCTGGGGCGCTGACGAACCTCCTTAGCCGCAGAATATCTCCCTGACACTGACTCTTCCAGTATCAAACAACTAGATCAATGCATATAATTATTCACAGAATCCTGTAACCTTGCTGATTAATTATTCCAATGGTTCAAAATGGAATGCATACCGCGTTTTGAATTTTCTTTCACCAGACTATACGTACATACATATTATAATGATTTTAGCAATATTACGACGACATCTGTGTTCTATGGGCAAAAGGATCTCCGTCAGTTACCGGACGGCTCACGGAAGGAGAGGAAGACTTCAATCAGAGTATGTATTTTTTAGAAATTGAACTTTTCAACACTTCTAGGAACATACTGTAATAGATGTTACATTTTCATCCCAGTGCAAGACAGCAACAAGCAAGAAGACGCCGCGCTTCCTCATGAGGAAAATACTTTTTTGACATCGCTGCAATGATTTGAGCGATGGTTTAAGAGTTATGTAGTTCAATTTGGAGACGATAACTCTTTTCTGTTCTGGAAAACAATATGTTATCCATAGCTCATAATTTGGATGATTCAATGTTTAGTATTCTCGAGACAGAATCTGTGAATCCACTGGTAGGAAAATCCCTAGTGAAACTTGGCTAAATAGTAGTTTCATGTAGGATAATTTTGAAGTATGAAAGATTAGATCTTTACTAGCATGTGTCTTCTTATTGAATCTTGGATCATGATAGTATGGGACTGAATTATAATTTTTCAATACCCTACGATGAATTTGAGACATGAAGAACCTTGAATGAACTCTTCCGCAGCCATTTGGTCAGGTTTGCAAGGTTCAGCATAGAGCCTTAGAGTTTGGCGGAGGGGTTTGACACCTGCTTTTGAGGATCTGACGTTTTACAGTACGACTATACTTTACAATAATAACCCTTTCGACATTTTGACACTAGAATCCTTCACTCGACCTCTCCGAAGGTTTTTATTCACACGTTATAGTGTGAAATTATGAATTACAAGTACATAATATCTTGGTTTCGAAGCCCTGATCAAATTTGATCAACCTAATTTGCGTACGATTTCGTGAAAATCTACAAATTTATTGTAATATGGAATTCGAATTAGTAATATATACCTATAAAGATATTAGATGAGATCTGGATAATTTTTTGTATTGATGCGAGGTGCTAATGTATGATACCAAATCACACAAGTGCACTTGATTTGAGATGTCTAGTCGTTATTACCTATAAGATGTAATGAAAGATGTATAATATGTATTTGTGTAATGTTAGGACAATAAATTAACAGTGAATAAATAAAATTATGTCATAAACTAATATTGATCTTATAACTATTGAACTAATTGTATAATGTGTCAATATGTGTCAAAAAAATATTTTATCAATAATATGAAATGTGAAACTATAAATGCTTGAAAAGTCATTATACCTTTCAGTACCATTAGAAGGAAAAGTCATTTGAATGGCGAATATCACCATAGGCTATCCATTCAGTACCATTCATAGAAAGGAGCCATCCAAATGGTGAATATTACCATTGGCTTACCATTCGGTACCATTCATGGGAGAGAACCATTTGAATGGCAAAAATTGGAATGGCAAATATTACCTTTGGCAAAACGCCATTCGTTTACCATACATCCTTTTGGGAATGGCAATCAATGGCGAATTTTCAAATGGCAACCAATGTAACTTTTTCCTACGGGAAAGGTCGTAAGTTGGGCGGATACGTCGTTCCTTCATTACAATTTTTAAGGAAAACTAAAAAACAACGTAAAGGCAAAACGTCGTGAGCGACATTCTTTTTCATAATTTTAAATGATTTTTTTAAATTGTTGTAAAAACTCGTGAAACGCAAAGAAAAATCGAAATCGACGTCGTTTCGAAAAATTCAAAAATAAAAATCGCTGTTAAGAGCTGTTATTTCAAACTACTTAGATTAACGATAGTTCGTCAGAATCCTTGGATTTTGTGGGAGGAAATGAAAAGGTAGAGTATAGACGTTTCTTGTTGGACACTGTATCTATTCGACAGTTCGAATAGCACTGACTGTCGGCTCAGAGTAGCAAGTAGAAATCAAAATAGGCGAATGATATCTTCTAAATAGCTTTTCATCAAACAAGAGCAGAAGATCGTATCCGCCCAACTTACGACCTTTTGCACTCACATTTTTCTATCCCGTAATTTCAATTGATCTATACGTTTCGAACGTTTTTAGAGCAATTGGCGTGAAAGAAAAAATTATACGACTTTATGCCATTATAAACAGCAAAACGTCGTATAATGGCGCTTTCCTTATGTCATTAGACACGCGATTTTTAAAGGGTAAAGTCGTCTTCAACTCACCCACGGGACGCTTTACGATATCATCTAGAGTGTTTTTGAGATAGATATCGAATTTCATCACAGCAACTGAAATAAAAATAGAGACAAAGATAATTTGAGCGTTTTGGTAGACGTATAAATTGGTCAAGTAAGTGTATCCACTCGTCACTTACCAGCGTCTGCGATCAGCTGGGATTCCCTATCTGAAAATAAAATAGGTACATCATGATGACACTATTGTAGTTGGTCAATATTTGACACATGTCTTAGTTGCTATGACTTGAATATCTTCATTGGGTGACATTGTTTTGAACTTACTGGGGGACATGTGTCTAACATAATTCGCAAGGTCTAAAAGTTGGGCGTTGACCTTTGCCACGGCAGCTGAAATTTAAGCAAAGAGGACTGTGATTAAGTCGTCAGTCCGCAGTGCTCGACTCGCTTGAGCTAAATTCGAACAACAAGTGAATATCTGTCATTATCGACAATCTCTGTATCTTTAACTCACCCTTGATGGCAGGTTCGGTTGGATCGACTCCTGAAACAAAAATCAGTTATCATGACAATACTTGACGAATCGAGTGGAACCTGACATGTTGAAAATGGTTCGAACATTCCGTGTAGCATAAAATGTAGAGAATAAAATGGTTCCAAACAAAGAGCATAACGTTCAAAAAACACATTTTATCTATATCGTGATGACGTACGCATAGTTTTTATTATCAACAATTCAATGAATCTTACCACCTACAGAACATGCGTGCTAAAAAACGTTAAGTGTGCTGTTAAATATTTCGTGACACAACACTTCAAAAGTTGATTGCTCTTGATATACATAAGTTCGACGAATGGTCGATTTTCCACTTCAGTACCATTTTACGGTTTTAAATCTTACTTCCTGTGATACTAAAATGTAGGTATAACGATTCGATAAGTCTGCAGAATAATTGCTGCAAAATAAGTATACTGTTAAATATTTCGAGACACAATACTTGAGAAATTGATTGCTTTCGATACATGTCCATGAGTTCTAGTTTGGCTGTTGCAATTGAAATCAAGAATTCAATATTGTATCCTTGCTGTATCGATGAGCAAACATATTTCTACGTTTATCTATAAAACAGGTTTTTTTTACCTGTTGATGATGTGTGTGTCTGAATAATTGCAATGCTGACGTGGAAGCTATCGAACCACTTGACTCTTGATTAGTTTTTTTTTTTTTACGTTATCCTGACTAATATGTATGGGGCATTCCACGTCAACTCGACCAGTAATAAACCCCGACCATCTCAAAACCATCCCATGTTTTTTTGTAACATTCTACTCAGTAATAAAAGCGTCCCAAATTTTTTATTTTTTTTTTGATTTCGTTGACGAACCGTTAATTTGTTATGAATTTTTGAAGTTGATTGAGAATGCCCATTTTTAAAAATCTGAAAAATTCTCAAAATTCTCATCCAGTGGATGACATAAAACAGCCGCCGTTTAGGAAAACGTGGGCCGAATTTTTTTTCAATTTTTTTTTTTTTTTTTCCACTCAATTCGGAATTTTCTCATTTTTGAAGCTGAAATTATCTAACACAGGATCAAATTTCAAGCGTCAAACAAGGTTCAATTTACTCGGAAACGTTCGGTTCCACCATTTCTTACCCTTATTCGTCGCTTACTATTTGATCCTGTGTTTATATCAGTTTTTGAAATGAGAAAATTTCGAATTGAGGGAAAAAAAATAGAAAAAAAATTCGGCCCACGTTTTCCTGAACGGGGGCTGTTTTGTGTCATCCACTGGATTTTTGATAATTTTTTCAGATTTATCAAAAGGGGCATTCTCAATCAACTTCAGAAATTCATACCAAATTAACGGTTTGATAGAAAAAAAATCTGAAAAAAATTTAGGACACGTTTTTTACTGAGTAGAATGTTGGAAAAAACACGGAATGATCTTGAGATTGTCGGGGTTTAACACTGGTCGAGTTGGCGTGGAATGCCCCGTATGTATTTTCTAGCGTACCCGATTGAAATAAGTATAAGTGAGGTTTCGTTGTATTGGAATATAGATCAGTATCTGCAACTTACCGCTGGCAACACCCACGCACACCAACGAGGCGACGAGAAGACAGACGATCTTGTTCATGTTGAAGGTAGCCACTTACTTCGTTAGAAATAGGTTTCTGATTAGAATTCATCCGATCCGTCGTATTTATACACAGTAGAGAGACCCCCTACCACGTCGACAACAGAGCATGCTGGAGTCAGGCTTTACCCACCGTACCCGGTTTTCACTTGTTTTTACTGATATCAAAGCTTCCGCGTCACGAACGCGAAGGCTATAATTACGAAGGCCATGGGGCAACGGAATTTCGAAATCTGTTGAATTGTCAAAAGAAAAGCGTTATCAAAGTGAATAAATGATGCAATAAAGAGAACTTGAGTGATATTCATTTTATTCTTATCACGAATATATTTCACAATGTTGGTGTTCTGCTCGTGGGACGTGGCTAAAAAAAAAGTGAAGTAAGTTTTCGACCATATGTGCTACGGAGCTTTTGTTTCATTGACTAATTGTAAGTTCTGTGAGGATATCAGGCGGGAGCCCCATGATGCCTATAAATTTCCACAGATATCAGGCGGGAGCCCCATGATGCCTATAAATTTCATCGAAATATGACATGAAATTGTAAAATCTATTGGCGAAGTGATCGTGACGTCAGAAGGGATGAGACTAACTTAGGAACTTGGAAATTACGATGAGTCGGAAATTTGAGGATAGAGCAAATCGAACCGATAATCTTCTGAACGGTCTCTTCAAAAGATGCTAGGTACAATAGATAGTTTGAATTGGGCAGGTACAAGATGCCATCTATTTCGTCTAATCACACTACCCTTTTCTGTTTTCAATAAGAATGAATTCGGATTTTTGTCTTTGCTCACAATCTCTCCGTATACTCGCATGTCGATTATCCAGACCTTGTCACCTATTCGCAATTCTGATAATTTCTTTGCACGATGTCTCTTATTGTAGATCGATTCTTGTTTATCTTTTCTTAACTTCTCTTTCCCTTTAATTGCATCATGTGCTGCGGAAGTTCCAAGATTTTCTGGAAGAATCGGAACACGAGATCGGATTTTCCTGGAAAACATTAGTTCAGCTGGCGAGTAGCCGTTTTCTAACGGTGTCGTTCTATAGGCTAATAAACCTAGGCTAACGTCGTCACATTTTTTAATGATACTCTTAGCTACTTTAACAGCCGATTCTACTTCTCCATTACTCTGGGAAAATTTCGGTGAGCTAGTTACATGTTTGAAATCGAAATCATTTGCAAATTTATGGAACTCTGTTGCGAATTGCGTGCCGCAATCGCTTCGCACAATTTCTGGGATTCCAAATCTTGCGAACAGTAGTTTACATTTTTCAATAATCGTCGCTTCGGTCATAGATTTTAACGAAATGAATTCGAAACACCTGGAGTAATAATCTGTTACGATCAAGAACTACTTATTCCATTTGAACGAATCTATGCCTACTTTTTGCCAAAGTCGGTCTGGGAAGTCCTCTTTAACAAAAGGTTCTTTGATATTCTTTCTTTCTTGGATGCAGTTTGGACAGTTTTCAACCAAGGTTCTCAGTTGTGAGCTCATGCCCAACCACCAAACTGATTGTCTTGCTCTTTCCCTACACTTATTAATACCAAAGTGTCCTTCGTGGATTTTGGATAACATCTGCAGTTGCAGAGGAAGAGGTATAACTAATCTTGAATTGTACAACAAAAGTCCCTCCGCAAAAGAGATATCATCCTTGATTTGGTAGTATGGTAACAGACCATCGGGAAGTTGATTCCTTGAAGGCCAGTTTCTGAAACAGTACTGGATCAATTTCGAACAAACATAATCGCACTCCTGCTCGTCGCGAATTCTCTCCAGTAAAGTTTGTGATGCTGGTAAGCTACTCGCAACAAAATTCACGCAAGCTTCGATTTCTTTTGGCAAATCCTCTGCATCATTACCGAATCCAGCTAACGAATTTCTTGATAGAGAATCAGCGAGAATTAATTGTTTGCCCGGGACATGAACCACTTTGTAAGTATATCGCATCAATCGCATGCGAATCCTTTGCAATCTAGGTGTTCACTCGTCTAGCGGTTTACTCTGTAGAATTTGCAAGAGTGCAGGCTTATGATCCGTCTCCAAAGTCAAGGTTATTCCCGTAATGTAATCTTTGAAATGGTCAGCCGCAATAGCTAACGCTAAAGCCTCTTTCTCTATTTGGCTGTATCTTTTTTCCATGTCTGTCAAAGTTTTAGATGCGTATGATACCAATTCGCGATTTGCGTTTTCATCTTCCTGCATCAGAGCGCCGCCTAAACCGTAGGACGAGGCGTCTGCTTGAATGACAATTTTCTTCGAAAAATCGTAATGTGCTAAAGTCGGAGCTTCTAGCAGCAATTTTTTTATTTTGTCAAAAGTTTGTTTTTTGTTAGAGATAGAATAATCTGTCTGCTATCGTATCTACATGTTAAGTAGTTCATGGTTGTGTTCCATCGTTCCTACGTTTGGTCCTAGTAATTTATAAGCTTGTTACCTATCTACCTATTTGTCAGAGTCATTGACGACGCTACGTGTGATACTTGTCTATAAACAAATATGTGATCTAAACTGTTTTGTAATCGTTTATTATCACCGACCATCCACATCCTATGGACTTAAACTCTAACATTTTTGTTGCTCGAGCCACACGAAAGGAACATCGTTTCGTAATAAAGAATTCAACGGTTCGAGCACTTTGGATTTGTTAGGTATGAATTTCCCGATAAAATTTACCGCGCCGAGAAATTGCATCAGAGAATCCTTGTCCTTTGGACTCGGAAAACCAACAATTGCCGCTACTCGGTCTGGCAAAACGGTAATTCCTTGTTCTGATACGCGATGACCAAAAAAATCGACTTCACGTGCTCCAAAAATACATTTTTTCCCGTTCAAGGTGATACCTTCTTTTTCAAACCTTTCCAAAACAGCTCTCAACGTTTTATCGTGTTCTTCGGTCGTTTCGCCGAACATCAATATATCATCTATGCACTGAAAAAAACGGATACTGGCAGCAAGTATCTATTAGATAGCCGTCGGCAGATACTCGCACTCCCCATCCGTATCTCCGCGAACGCCATATTGTATTGCCTCGGAGCAAGGCTACATGAGATAGCCGTGGTAAGCATCAAGATTGGCGCTCGAGCAAGGCCTTACATAGCTGTCACGCTTATCCCATGCGATAGGCGCTACCAGCATCGTCAGTGCGCAGTAGATGTGCGCGTCAACTGCGTTGTCGCGATCTTTTGTAGGTTAGAAGTTTTGTAGTTAGAAGAAATATGACTTATTTCTTCATTTTAAATCTAGGGATTATTCAATTGCTGAATGTAATTCTTTTAATCATCGCACACGACACTCTTCACTTTCCATATAATCAAATTTCTACCAATATAATTAGTAGAATGTTATTAGTATATTATGCACCTAGGGCGGTAAAGGTTGTTTTCGACGAGTGCGAGGTTGTATTCCGAGGCGAAGCCGAGGATTACAATCGCACGAGTCTAAAACAACGTTTGCCCTGTGGTGCATACGATATTTTATACACCAAAGGGAAATAAAGCGGTTTTTTCGGCTGGAACAGGGCAATAAACCGCCGTTTATATCCCTGAGGTGTATAAAATATATTGTATACCGTTGGGCGTCAATTTAAGGTGCAATTTTTTTCAGTATCCCGAGAATCATATTGATTGAAAGTCGTTTCAAATTGTTTTAAATTACGAATATTATTTTGAAATGTAATTTTTATAATATACAAAATATAATTTGAATTATTTAATCTTATTTGTAAATATAATTGATATTTACAATTAATTTTAGCTCCTTTTGCTTTGGTGAGTGCTAGATCAACTTTAGAAATAGGGTAGACTGACCTTTTCACACTATTGTTAAGCTGTGTGTAGTCACAGCAGAGACGAATTTCTGTGGATTCTTTTTTTGGTACAACTACGATTGGACTACACGAATCTGTCGGAAAATCAACTGGAACAATTACATTTTGTTTAGTAAGTCGGGCTAATTCCATTTTCAGATTAGGCATTGGAGGGATAGCAACTCCGCGAGGTACCGACTGAGAAAAAGGCACAGCCCCCTCTTTTACGTGTATTTTTAGTTCTTTCTTAAACTTTCCTAAACCACTGAAAGCCTTTGGGAACTCTTTGGTAGGTTGAACGTTAGAATTAGACCGTACTTGTAAGCTATGAATTTTCTTTAACAAATCAAGTCCTTGTATTTCAGGTTTGCCAAGTAAGTTTTGTTTCAAACCGTCCAGAACGTAGACTTTAGCCTGTATTACAGAGTTACGATTCTTCAGGCTCACGTTAAGAAAACCTAAAACTGACAGCTTTTCATCATCTGGCCCGAGGATTATTCTGTCTGACTTGATAACTTTACTTTTCAATTTTTCAGGAACACAATCGCTTGAGACGCACGTAACGTCTGCGCCTGTATCAATGAGGAATTCGACCTTGTTCGAAAACTCTAATATGTTAAGGCGTAGCGAAAAATCCATCTTCTCACCGGGCTTAAGACTACTTACTGCGCCCAAAAACGCTTTCTTCGCAGGCGTCCTCATCGCTGCCGCTGTCTTCTTCCACGCGTCGTATATTCTTTGCTTTGCAGGCACGGTCCCAGTGACCGACTCTGTTGCATTTGCGACACGTTGACTTCAAAACAGGACATTTGTTGGCATCTGCATGTCTTGGGAGATCGCATCTGTAGCACCGGTTCTTTTCTTGCTGGGGATTCTTCTCTTCTGGCGATTTCTTTGGTTGAGACTTCTTGCTTCCATGGGAAATCCGGTTGACTTCGCTGCGTTCGGTAACGTCTTGCCGTAGGATTTTGCCTTCCTTAGCTTGCATCTCCGCTTGACGGGCTATAGTTATTGCCTTGTCAATTGTGAGATCAGCGACTAGCTGTAGACGTTCCGACGTTTTCGGATCTCGTACGCCAATAACAATGCGATCTCGGATCAACTGTTCCTTGAGTGCACCGTAGTCACATGTTTCAGCTAGGGTATACAACGCTGTGACGAACGAGTTCACACCTTCTCCCGTTTGTTGAATTCTTGAGTTGAATTTAAACCTCTCAAATATTAGGTTTTTCTTTGGCGAAAAATACGTATTAAATTTTTCTTTTACCGTGGCAAATGTAGTGCTGTTATCCATTTGAGGCAAAATTTGGTTTAATATATATTCCGACTTTTCACCCATGGTATAACACAACAGGTCGATTTTTTCCTTGTCGGGTTTTCCCGAAAGATTTGCTACCGACACATATCTCTCAAACCGTTTGAACCAGGTACTCCATGTTGCAGGCTTGTTGAAGTTGAATTCGTCCGGTGAACGAACGTTTGAGACGCTTTGTGGCACTTCGTCCGGCATTTTGTTTCCAGTTCGTCCTTCGTAGGCGACACGAAAACGTTGGCGATTATTTCACTTTTACGCGCGTTGTGTACGATACTATCCTACTACTGGAAGAACGTATTTTGATCGAAATTTACTTCTGACACCATGTTGTGGTAGGAGAGGTGATGTAAATGAGTAGGCAGCATTTAATATATTTCTGTAGCGAGGAGTCGTGCTCTCGTAGCCTTAGTAGCCGCCATACTGTCTACTAACTAACTACGTCACCCGTAGGTGCTCACAGCGCCACCACGCTGGGCTCTTAGGCTACGTTCACACAACAAGTACGGGGCGGGAAATATAATTCATCGAAATATTACATGAAATTGTAAAATCTATTGGCAAAGTGATCGTGACGTCAGAAGGGATGAGACTAACTTAGAAACTCGGAAATTACGAAGAGTGGGAAATTTGAGGATAGAGCAAATTGAACCGATAATCTTCTGAACGGTCTCTTCAAAAGATGCTCAAAAGTGCCAAAAATGTTGAAACCAACACAGAAATTGACGGATTCCATACAGTCACTTGTAAAATATATTTTTTCAGTATGAAGCGATGCTTCAGCATCAATGAAACTCACAGAACCTATGAGTCATATCATCCTACATACGGCGTGAAATATTTATTGGAATAAGTATAGTTCCATTTTTAAGAAAATGAGTTTTTCCGATATTCAAGATAATGTGCGTCATTCGGTTGATTTTCTGAATTCTTGAACTCTCTCTTCTGATTTTGAGGGAATGCAAGTGAAAAAAAAATGCACAAAATGTGACAAAGAACGATGAACGTCAAGAAATTTTTGCTAAATTCAGATGATGTGAACGCCAATTAGGCATCCACCTCTGAACAAAATAATATTTGAATTTTGGTATTCGTAGTCCACGATGCACAACTATATCAATAAGGTACAGGCGATGATAAAACTTTATTGAATATTCAGAAGTGATCACGAATTAACGATTCAAGTACTTGCGTGAATACAATGTGAATCAGACTCGACAATCGGGGTAAGCGCATCCCGTCATTGAAATGTCCTTTATACCATATCTATATACGAAATGACTGAAGATTATCGAAGGCCCGTTGATGCCATAAGGGAGAATTCAAATACTACGTCACGCTCCTAGGAGGGGGAGGGAGTAAGCTTCACTGTTGACGACCTGCGACGAGGGGGCAGGGGGATCAATTCGCAGCGTCGCGTCACGCTTTTTTTACCGACAGCCATGATGCGAGTTTCAAAATATTGACAAATTCTCGGACAAATTTCAAAATATACGAAGGTGAGGGGGGGGGGAGTCGAGATCGAAGTAGTCACATCACGTCGAGAGCGGGGTAAAAAACTGTGTGACGATGTGTGATGAGGGGGAGGGCGGGGGGGTCCGAAATGGCCGAAAACGGCATGACGTAGTATTTGAATGCTCCCTAAGGTGACTTAATTTTGAGCGGAAAAATCATGGCATGTCTTTAACCATGGAAGAACAGTATGCCTTGCAAATTTCATCCAAATCGGTTAGCGGTCCGAACGGAATCAAACTTTTCATGCAGGTGTTGCAAATAAAAAAATCTTTTCACATGGCGTCCCCTTTCTTTCTGGCCACGAACGTATTTCGATCATTTATAGGCTCAGGGTTCCTCGTCCTCCCTCCAATCTCATTTCTTTCCGTGATTTGAAGTCCATCGATCCTGATACCTTCTCTCGTGCCCTCTCTCTATTAGACTGGGCTCCACTGTTTTCAGAGTCGGTTACTGTTGAGGACAAGCTTGGTCTTTTCAACTCCCATATTCTTGCTGTCTAAAACACTCTTGCGCCGGTCCGATCCAGGTCAATTTCTCGTCCCCCCGCGCTATGGTTGGACTCTGACCTTAGGGAACTTATGCGTTGTAGGAACCGCAGCTTCAAGGCCTTTCGGAAAATCGGGTGTGATAAACTGTATGCTGATTATAAGTGTCTTCGTAACCGGGTGCAGGACTTAATTCGGGTCGCGAAAGCCAAGTATTTCGAGGTTCGCTTTGCGTCACTGCGGGATAGCGGCTCCATCTGGCGCGAGTTTCGTCGCCTTGGTTTAACCAAGGCTCGGTCTAGTGTCATTCCGGTCGCCCTTACGCCTGACATATTTTCGATTCCAGTTTGTTCTACTTTGCCGATATCAACCCTGATTGTCTGCTTAAATATCTCTATGTCTCCAATTCCGAGGCTCAGGGGGTGGACCAGATTCCGTTGAGCTTGTTGCGGCTAGCCATGCCAGTCATTTTTCCAGTGCTGCTTGACCTGTTCAATTCTTCGCTCGCTCTCTCGGTTTTTCCGTCGGGCTGGAAAAAGGCTTTGATTCAACCGGTTCCTAAGGTTAAGCGTCCCTCCGTGGCCAGCGACTTCCGGCTTATCTCCTTACTCTGCTCAGTGTCGAAAATCCTCGAGCGCATTGTCCATCGCCAGCTTACTGACTACCTTGAGGAAAAAGGCGTTCTTGATCATTTTCAGTCCGGCTTTCGTGTGGGTTTTAGCACCCAAACTGCCCTTCTGAAACTTACTGATGACATTAGGCTGGCCATGGACAATCGTTTGATTACCGTGCTTGTGCTCTTCGATTTTTCTAAGGCGTTTGACTCGGTGCGGCATGAGCTTCTTCTAAATAAGCTTCGGGCGATTGGATGCTCCGCCTCAGTATGTAATTCCGTGGTCCGCATGGCGCTCTGTCTTCCTGGACTACCGTCGATTGTGGGGTCCCTCAGGGCTCCGTCCTCGGTCCCCTCCTTTTCACCATTTTTGTTACTGATCTCCCGCTATCCATTCGTAATGCTCAGCACCTGTTTTATGCGGACGACTTACAGATCTACCTGTCCTGTGCTCCCGCGGCGTCAGATGAGGGCCTTCGACGTATTTCGGAGGACGTGGGTGCTATTGCGGCTTGGGCGGACGAAAACTTTTTGTCGCTCAATCTAAAAAAAACAAAGGTCTAGATAGTCGGTAGCCCTCGTCTCGCTGGCGGGTGCGATGTCTCATCTGCACCCCAGATTGTCGTTAACGGTTTCCCTATCCTATTTACCTCCTGCGCCCGTGATCTAGGCGTCCTGCTTAACGCTAAACTGAGTTGGAGTGATCATGTCGCCTCTGTCTCGGGGAAGGTCAGCATGATACTGCACCAGCTTAAGACTAGCAGGGACTTGTTTTCGCCCTCGCTTCGCAAGTGGCTTGTTACGGCTCTTATCTTTCCGCACCTTGATTATAGTTGTGCTGTTTACAATGACCTGCCTGCTACACTAGATATTAAGCTTCAGAGGTTAGAAAATGCGTGTGTGCGCTTTGTCTGCGACGTCAGGCGTGATGTACACATCATCCCTTTCCGGCTCGGACTAAACTGGCTGACGGTCAAAAATCGGCACCTCTACATCATTGGCTGCCTTCTTTTTGTTACCCTCTCCAGTGGCCGGCCTACTTATTTAGCGCAGTCGCTCCAGTTCCTGCATGCTGTAGCTGGACGTGTGACGAGGTCTTCACTTCAGCCGCAGTTACTATGCGTTCCCAGATACCGCAGCTCCTCTTATGAGAGATCCTTCATCGTGACTGCTTGTCATTTCTGGAATTCTCTTCCCCTTGAGGTAGTCTCCGCTACCTCCTTGCCCGTTTTCCGATCCAAGCTTTATGCACATCTTCTGGAGCTGGAGCGACGTGCGTTTGATGCCCTTTCTTAATTTGCTATTCTTTTCTTCTGTTTTGTGTGTCAATTTGTTACTTACTGCTTGCTCTTAACGGCCCTGCTTTATATTATGAACACTAATATACTTACTTGTCATTAATTATTATTATTTTGTTAGTTTTAGTGTTATTATTATTTAGTTTTTATTATTTTTGTTCTTGCTGCTTAACCTATTCTGCACGCCCTAGGGGACTTGTCCCATGGGCGAATGAAATAAACATACATACATACATGTCACGTGACTCGGAAGGAAAAAGTAATCGTTTTTATTAGGGCGTCTGAATTTCATTCTTTTGTATTCGGAATCTGTGTTGTGAAATGGAAAATTTATACGATACAGCGAATGAATACTTTCGAAATTGATTTTTATTGCTCACAATCTTATGCAGCTATGAATTATTGTCACTGGTATATACATATTCAGTAATCAATTGGAAGACGTACTGGAAGAAAGTGGTAGTCTCTCGTACAGCAAATAATTTCCGTTCCTCCACAAAAAGTTCTTCAGATTAGCACAAGCGGTTCCGAATATTCCGCTTCGCGATAGCTGCTAAGAAGTGGCCTGCGAATCGATCCACCGAAATTCGTAGATTAATATATTCAGCATCTTCGTATCAGGTGATACTGTCGACGACACTCACCAATAGTCTCTTCCGCTGCCTCGGTTCAGCTGGACTGGCATGTGATTTATGATTATGGAGATTTACCTGAGAAAGTGAAATTACGATTCAATGGCAATTGCCAGAAACCATTGAAAGAATAATTTAAGAAATCATCATATTTTAGTTGATGTATGAAATAGTATAAAAAGTCACAATAAGATCGTAGTTCAGTAGTACTAAACTGGTGGTGCAATCAAAATCAGGAATCGAATGTTGAGTATCGAATACGTTTGCCTAACTGGAGGTTAAGGAAATAGATCAATTTATGAAAGCCTAATTGGAATTTGGTTTGTAGCAAACGATAGATCTCAGTATAACAATTATATTTTTAATGGTACGATTGTTTTCAACTTACTTCGGGCAAGCTTGAAAGCAGCATTCAAAATCTCATCGATTTGAATCTTTACTGCGACGATTGAATTAGTCATTTTGATCAGAGTAGCTTTGATCTCACTGTTGGGAGCTGGAAATTAAAAGATACCTCAATAATTTAGACAATTTTCAAGTGCTTGATGCGCGATATTTTAGATGGGCACAATCGTCTTCAACTCACGTTCGGCTTGGACTGCACTACTTCCGAAATAGGCTATGATTTTGTTATTAACTGGCTTGAGTAAATCTGAAATTGGAATATACAGAGGTTATGATCAAGTCGTCTTTGATTCTCACTCAGTTCTAACAAGAGCTGGATGAAAAGCAAGCTAGGCTTGATGTATTTTTCGAATGAGTGTCACTTACTCGCGAATTTGTTAGACATTTCTCTTTCGGTTACTGAAAATAAAATATGTGTATCATGACAAAGTGGAAATTCACCAGTTGACGCATGATATAACGGCAATGAGTGACAAATAATGAAATATGAAGAATTGAAATAGGAAATCTCGATCGACCTACGATAAAATTTGATAGGAATCAATTGAAACAATTCCTTGACTTCACCCTGATATGGAAAGCGAACAATAGATCACAGAAACATTTCGCGTGTCTAATGGCATAAGGTCGTAAGCGCCAAGAACGCGATTTTGGTGGCTAAAGGTCGTACAATTTTTTTTTTCACGCCATTCGCTCTGAAAACGGCCAAAACGTATAGATTAATTGAAATTACGGGATCGAAAAATGTAGGTGCAAAAGGTCGTAAGTTTGGCGCACACGTCGTTCTTTCATTACAATTTTTAAGGAAAAATAAAAAACAACGTAAAGGCAAAACGTCGTGAGCGACATTTTTTTTCATAATTTTTAATGATTTTTCCAAATAGTTCTAAAAACTCGTGAAACGCAGAGAAAAATCGAAATCGACGTCGTTTCGAAAAATTCGATGATAAAAATCGCAGTTAAAAGCAGAAGATCGTATCCGCCCAACTACGACCTTTTGCACTTACATTTTTCGATCTCTCAATTTCAATTGATCTACAATTGGGTCGTAAAATCGGGACACTTGGCTTTGACTCACTTTATCTCAGTGCAAGATCATGGTGAGCATTCGGACCCGAAGCATATTGTCAAGCTTGTTGGAAATGAGAAACAGAACAATCTTTAAGATGTCTTGCGTCCGAATGCTCTACCATTTCTGCTCACTGAGATACAAAACGTCAAGGCCAGGTGTCCCGATATTACGTTCCAGTAATATACGTTTCGAACGTTTTCAGAGCGATTGGGGTGAAAAAAAAATTATACGACTTTATGCCATTATGAACAGCAGAACGTCGTATAATGGCGCTTACGTCCTTATGTCATTAGGCACGCGATTTTTAAAGGGTAAAGTCGTCTTCAACTCACCCCTGCTCGTAAGCTTTAGGATAGAAGCTACATCGCTTGCGAGATATATTCCGTTACTCCACAATTCATCTGGAGTAGAAATAGAGACAAAGATAATTAACGATCAAACGAACTTACCTGTATGTGAAGTTCGATCGTAATTATGTGAGAGCCTCGTTCGAGATGATTACATGTAGTAGTCTACATCATCCAATAACATCACAACGTTCAGAGTTTTAAGTTTTCGCGCGCGCCCTTGCTGCCCTCTGCCATGCACGCCTTCGACTTTCATATTTCAGAGCTTGACAATAAAGAAGGTCTGTCGAATTCTTGCTGAAGATGATTACACAGTTAGGGTTCAGGGAGTGAAAAACTGGGTGGGGTGTAATCATCTCGAACGAGGCTCTCACATAATTACGATCGAACTTCACATACAGGTAAGTTCGTTTGATCGTTAATTTATTAATTAAACGAACTGACCTAAGTGAAGTTCAATCATAATTGTATGGAGCGCCTCTTCCGAAAAGATCAAATTGTAGATGTTTAAAGTTATACGGCAATATAGAAAACGAAAAATGAGCGATTAATACATGTTTTTCAATTATAGATGAAGTAATATATTTCTCCTTTCGTGAAATTATAGCGTTATATAATATATATATAATATAGGTTGTACTTATTTCAAAATCGCCTTAGCGAACGCAGTCTTGTCGGGTATTAATTGTGAATCGTAAAACTTTGCGAAAGTTTTAGATTCCTCAGTCCAACCAGCTGCTTTTCTTATGCTATCAAGATTCACGCCTCCTCTCTTGGCCGCAGAAGTTGCGGCGTGGCGAGTGCTGTATATATGGAGAGAATTTTTGTATATCTACTCCGCTAGCTTGTAGGGTCGTTTTAATCCATCGGCTCAAAGTCTGAGAGCCAATTGCCTTGTACGGTCTTTTAAGAGAAATGAATAGCCTCTGTCCCGAATTACGTATATCCTCTGTTCTCTCTAAATAGGATTCTAAAGTCGACATTGGGCAAATCGTTTTGTCTTCCTTGTATCGAGGTATGATCAACAGTGGCTGCTTTCTATTAAGACCAGATGTTTTTATTGTATCTGTAATCTTGATTTTCAGGAAATCTTGATGTCTTTCTATGTTGTTGATCTTGATGAGAGAGAGCGTCTGCATTCGGTGGCCAGTGATAAGAGCTAGCAGCGTTGTCAGCTTTTGGGACAGCTTCTCTAGTGAAATGGTATTGTTGGGGAACATTGTCGATAAATAGTTCAGCACAGTCTTGATATACCCTCGATCCGCGGACGCGGATCAAGCATAAATAAATACGTATCCCTTTGCCCAGGGTACCGTTATCCGGGACTAGCCAGCGCGGCTAGTCGCCCCACACACCCGTATACCCAGGTATAGCCTACGCGCCACGTCAGCCAAGTCAGGGACAGCTGCAAGGTTTTTCCCAAAAACCACGAATCCTCCCTGACTTGTGCCCCTTCCACCGAGGTACGTAGGAATATTTCGGGTATATAAGGACCGGGTTGTGGGTTCAAAAATCAGTCGTTAACTG
>JAEUYN010000501.1:0-19253 GCA_018257835.1 Euura lappo | reverse complement strand
AACATCGTTGACGTGTTGTCTTTAATTTTGTCTCAATTGGAAGATAGAAAAATGTAGTCCAATTATTTTTTAACGCGAAACACCGATGGCTGCGATGTGTACTAAAAAAATATGAAAATCCACATAGTAAATCAATTGAAGCAACTTATGACCCTGCTTCTAGTCCACTAGATGTTGAAGAGTCGAAATCAAGTCAGAAGTCACAATTCAGTCGATTGAAGCTGGTCATAAGTTGTCTACACGTCAACTTGTAGTTGACAAGTAGTCGAGACTCAATTTTGTGTTGTTTGAGATATTTTTTGAATTGTATCATCCGATAATTGAGTGATTATGCTTGCGATGAGAAACTTATTGCACGTTGCACCCCATAGTTTGTGATCCAGTACCTGTTATGCGCAGCTTCACCGAGGGATGGCGCTATGGTCTATGTTCAAAAAAAAAAAAAAAAACATGGCGGCTGAAGAACTATGTGACGTCACAAAACGACTGGATTTCAACTGCTGATGTTCTTCAGTCGAAATATGCACCTATTTATCATGAAAATTAACTCCTCCTCAATAAGATGAAATTTTCCAATCATAATTCATCATATATGCTTGAAAACTGTGGGCAATTATTCTCATCAGTATAATTTTAATTCTGGAGTGAATGAAGCTCCTCAATTTCGATGAATTACGGAGATAAACGAATAATGTTGGATAAAAGGTACACCTCTTTTCATTCCCGCTGTTATCGTGATGTTTTATCATAGGTTTCATGGTCTTCTGATTTTTTATGCGAATTTATACCAGAATTTGAAATTGAGATTCCATGTAGCACTGCAGTGAAGATGATATTCTCTTCCTTCTTTTCGCGGAGCAGCTCCTTTGGGAAAGAGAGAAGATATGAATTTCGAGTCAGGATCGAGTACCAATGGGTATACACTATGTACCCATGTATGCATGTACATACTAACGATAAGTAATTCTCTTCCGCGTAGGCTTTCCCGTCTATATAATGTATGGATGGGTTTATAGCGGGCGCACTATTGCGGGGTCGTGGTTCGACGATAGAAAGACAATCGAATCGCAATCATCGTAGGTACGTACCTACGTCGGAATAATGATGATTTGCATTATTCAAAGCACGATAGGAAATCGAAGAGTTATAGATGCCTCGTGTACCACAGATCGACTGTTACATATCCAACTTTTCATTTATCAAGTTTTTTTTCTCTGTGTCGTTCGATTTCGTTTTTTTTTTTTCACACGAATTTGAAATGAGATCCACTGTGAAGATCGTCGTAGAAATAGTTTCATCTTTTTACCGTTTTTTTTTATTCTTCTTCAACTGACACGCTGCGTGCCGGTTACCACGAAAACGTAGTGTTTCGAAATTTCGAGCGCACGGATTCGGCCCAAGCAGACATTTGGACAGTTTAATTAAAAACTGAACAAAACTTTTTACAGACCTTAAGAACATCTTCCAGAAATAATTATAGGGTACCTTGAGATTCTAAACTCTCTAAATACATTTCTCTACAGAGTTTAAAAAAGTAAGTGATAGAATAGAAATTACCGTTCAATATACAAGAGTGTAATTTTGGATAATGAAGAAACACTTTTTTGGCATCAAGTTTCTAAAACCACTTAGAAAGTACCGTTTTTCATGGTTCCCTTTTTTCTCTCTATTCAATTTTCGTATGAGATAAATTTGAATGAAGAGGACGATTAAAAAAGAGGAATAAATTTCTGTTCGGAGTACTGCAGGTGCATTATTCGTAAATCGATAGTAATTTGATGTACACTGTATATTGAGATATTATAAGAGATCTATCTGAATCGATCGGTAGGTAGTTTGCAGTAAAGTTATTGCGCAATGTGAAATGATACGATGTACAGTACAATAGGATGTAATATAAAATTTGCGAAATTATAAGCTATATGGTGCAGAGGCGAAATTGATTTCATACTAAATTGCGTGGAAACAAACGGACTGCACCTGCAACCGCATACTTACATCGATACTCCCGCATCTGCCTCGGGCAGCGAGTCCTTTTACTTACCCATTTCATCATTTTTATTCCTGTGCTTGCAATGTTTTCTATTCGAGTTCATATCGATGGAACAGTCTGAAGTTGGCTAAAATCGAACGGTGAGCTTTTCGACAGTTGGATTGCGGTTCGGAACTGTCTAAAAGCTTGTTTCTCGATTATAGCCAACTTCAGTACACAAAATGATTCTTTGTTTCTATTTTAACTTCCCGTTTCTCTGTTAACAAAGAAAAAAGGAAGTCATTCTAATCACCCCGAAACTGAAAGGCTGGGTTTTCACTGGATCTCCACGAGTTTGTGGTCTGGGTGTGTGACCAAATTTTTGTCCCCACGATGTCTTACTTTAATCTGCTACTACTATTTTTCCATAATCATACACACATAAATATAAACATACATACATAAATACATATCTTGAGAACGATCAGAGCGCGGATTTTGATAAAATTTGGCTCAATCGATGCGGTTTTTCTCAAATTAGAACCGATTGGATTTTGGCTTCGATCGGTTCAGTACTTTCCAAATTATTCGAATAACGAAATTTTAAAAAAATCCACAAAAATGACGATATCTTGGGAACAGATCAACGGATTTGAATGAAACCCTGGTACCATATGGTTTCTTGGATCGGTGACCACGAATCTGAAGTCAGTTTTGCAAAATTGCAATTTTGTGTATTAAATATGCTTTTAAAAAAAGAAACTAAAAACATTTAGATTTTGATGAAAATTGGTAATCGAACGTTTTTTGGGTCACTGATCCCCGAATCTGAAGTCAGATTTGCGAAATTCAGAATGGCGGATCCAATTTGCTGTGAAAATAAACACTAAAAACATTCAAAATCTTATGAAAATTGGTTCTCGAAAATTTTTTGAACCGCTTATCAAGAATCTGAGGTCATATTTGCAAAGGTCAGAATAGTTGGAAGCGAAATGAATGACGTGAAGTTCAAAGGCTGGCTCAAAGTCAGCCCAAACCTGCTTTTTTCTTGACATATTTTTTATTAGGATCATAACTCGACTTGCCAGTTTGTTTCTTGAAAAGATAATAATGGACGGAATTAAAACGGACGAAAAGAGCTAAGGAACTGAATATAGCTACGAAGAATTAAAGTGTAGATGAAGAACTTGAAGATATACTAGTAACGCCTGATTGATTACCAGAAGGCAACCGCACGTACAGGACTGTAACTGCGGTCTCGGTTTTCGGATCTTTCACCGAAGATCTACAGGGTGAATTCCGAACGATGGAACAGTCTGAAGTTGGCTAGAATCGAGTAATGAGCGTCCAGACTGTCGGATTAGGGATTTGAGTTTCACTGTTGTCCCTTTATGAACTTGATGTCAACTGATCAACGCCTTTACTGACTCATCCCAAGCCAATAGTCGATTATACGCTGACCAGGACAAAGTTCACGAATGTCCACTGAACAGTCGATCAATGGACAATACTGGAATTATTGAACCTATGGTTGACCAAAGACTTTCACGAGTTGATGTCTTCATGGGATAGATATTAGAATCCACCTGCCTGGAGTAGTTCAAATTTTGCCACCAGGTGGAACCACGCCCCCAATAACATTCCCAATTGGTTCAGAACTGTCTGAAACCTAGTTCCTCGATTCTAGTCAACTTCAGACTGTTCCATCGTTAGGAACTCACCCTGTATAATGCATTAAGGTGAAATGAAAGTCACGTGACCTCGATATGATTTACACTTGGAATTTTCAAACGCTATTTTCTCAGCCAAAACACATTCGATTGATGTGAAATTGATATCAGTGACGTAGAAAAACTTAATGAAGGGCCTGCCAATCGTGGATTTTCGAATATCGAAAGACATAATCAGAATTTGGTGTAACAATATTGTTCTGTAACCCAAGGAGGTGCTGCCCCTCGTGGAGAGAGGCAGCACTTCCTTGGTTTACGGAACAATATTGTTAAAAAACTGTAATTACGTCTCGATTTTCGAAAATCCACGAGCGTCATGCCCTTCGTTAAGTTTTTCTACGTTACTGATATCAATTTCACATCGATCGAATGTGTTTTGGCTGCAAAAAGGGCGTTCGAAAATTCCAAGTGGGCTATCGCACTCACGTCTAGGTCACGTGACTTTCGTTTCACCTTCATTACGAAACACAATGAATTGTAGGGTTTGGTGATGCGAAAAAAAGAGTATTGAAATGTGCAAAAAATTAGTTTCCTCTTTTTTTATAACTCAAACCTGTTCCCATCGATATTATCGAATTTTATAAGAAAAAACTAAACGAGACTGTTTTTTTCTTCATCAGAAGGACGATAAAGTCGAATTAAAGGGCCGAAATGAAAAAATTGATGCTCGACGTTTCGACAAATTTTCGTCTTTTTCTTTTTTAGAAACATCGATGAACACAATTTCCGATAAATTTTGACCAATTATCCTTTAAATTGAATTAAATCTTCATATAGAGTTATAACTTTCAATAATTGAGGCGTATTTCTCTATATTTCTTCTCGTCCGTTCAAAGTAACAATTGCGAAAGTTATAGGCTGTCGAATTTTAGTGTGCTACTCTATTGGGTGTCATAAGCTATGATTCTTGTTCAATTTTGAATAAAGAAAAAATTCGTATTAGACAGACAATCAGGATAACATAAAAATCCTTGCTCCCTTTAATAAAAACCGTCTCATAGCTGTTGAGTTTTATTTTTATCATTGTCCTTCTTCTCTTACGTCTAAATTGTTGAATCTTTTAGCAAAGGGCTGATTCTGAATCAAATTCCGAATCAAAGAGGTCAATAAAATCCGGACTAATCGAACTCGAAGGAAAATTAACGAATACAAATTTTCCATCGATATCAAAAAGTCATCAAATTTTATTGCGAAACGTGTCGGAAACGATGGATCGATTAAACAGTCAAAGACGAGAAAGGTAGCTTAAAAATAGTGAAATAAAAAAACGATAATCTAAGACTATCTCAATTCTCAATTCTCCAGAAAAGACACAAACTGGGTGAGCTTATAGAGCTGGTCTTCCGTCAGGCTGGTGTGAGAGAGAGATTGTTCCTTGTCTATCCTCCTGGGCTGCACCATGTCGCCGTCTATCTTCCACCCCTTCTCAACGGCTGCTGTCTGAGCGTCGGTTATCGACAAACCGGTCATGCCGCCCAATGTCGTCAATGTCAGGGACGAGTAGGCCTCGGATATCAATGTCAACGCGCGATCTCGTACGCTGTCTAAAATGTAATCAAGTTTATTTTCGTTTAATGCATTTTGCAGATATTCGAAGCCGAAATCAAGTGCAGAAAAAAAAGAATCAGGTATTCGAGTAGCAAATTCAGACTCTAAAAGATCAAATTATCGTTCAGGAAGTGATAAGTGAATCTTTTCGCAAGTTTAATAACACATCATTAATGAATAGAAAAGCGGAAGAAGTCGAAAGAAGAATCAATTGCACATTGTAAATAATTTAATATAATTTAATAATCATATTAGTCAGTTTTGTGTTGATTTTGAAGGGAAAGAAAATCAGTCTTTCTTAAAATAACAAATTTCTGTGTTCTATCGAATGGAAGGAGAGTCAAATTAATAAAAATTCTGTACAAACATTAAACTGAAGGTTTCTAGAAGACAAATTGTTTTTATCGATTTGATTAGACAGGACGGAGTGAAATATACCCTTCAAAGCGTTCATAATGCTTTTTATGTCCTCGCTCCACTCGACGCTGAGGGCTGCATGGACCGCTGGCCAGTCGCGCTGCCACATTCTCTGACCCACTAGCCAAACCTGCTGCAATTCGGTGCTGTTTGACTTTATTGTAGCAGGTATACGTTTCCACAAATATTTTGCATTACATCTGAAACGAATTGGAGTTTTTTTTGTTTTTTTTTATGGAGAAAATAAATATTTGAGAACCAAAAGTAACAATATAATCAATTAACGTTTTCAATGATGTGAAAAAATTCAATAAAATTAAAAAAAAAGTATCGAAAAATTGGTAAAGTATTTTTTCAATTGCATTTTTTTTTCTTATCGTTAGAATATTGAGAAAATAAATATTTGCGAACCAAAAGTAACAATATAATCAATTAACGTTTTCAATGATGTGAAAAAATTCAATAAAATGGAAAAAAAAAGTATCGAAAAATTGGAAAGATGTTTTTTCAATCTTTGAATCTTCACGATTTATTGTGATAGTGGAATGAAAATTAATAAAAAGAAAAAGCAGTGTGAGACAATTTTTCACTCACATATCGTTTTGGTACAAATAAACCGCCAAAAGTTTAGTGTAGGTCTGTGGAGTAGCGCCTCCACTCGGAGCCTGTGAAAAGTTGTAAAATATTTCTTTTTACACTTCAGTTTATTTCTGATAAAACTCTTATATGAGTCTTAAAATTCTATCACGGCAGGTCAGTAAATAAGGACTTTGCGGTTTTGAGGTTAGAATATTAATATCCCGTTCTTCAGGCTTTCATTTACTGTTCAATCAGATTTTATTTCGTTTTTGACAAATCGAAGTCTATTACCTCGAGCTCGGCTCTTTCCAGGTCGAGCAGAAGCTTCCCGACTTCGTTTATAACCATAGTCGGACAATGCACCGCGACTGTGGATTAGAATCTTAGATGTTTTGTTGGTTATGATGTTTCTTTGACAGTTCGAGTCTCCCCGGAATTTCGGAGTCGACTGTTGTCGCAGTATTACCAACCTTCGAAACGAGAAATTCTCTAGGAGGTGGTTAAAATTTCTTTAGATTTGGGGCCGTGCATAAATGACGTCACCACCCAGAGGGGGGAGTCACCGAAAATGTGACGTCACATTTCGAAATTACAATTTTTCTTCAATATTCAGTCAAAAAACCCTGTCTCAAATTTGAAAAGCCCGCCCGAGGGGGGGGTATGTGAAAGTTTTGTGACGTCACCTTGGGGAGGGGGGGTCCAAGCTTTGTGACTTGGTGTGACATGGGGGGGAGGGGGGGTCAAAAAAGGCAGAATTCATGGTGACGTCATTTATGCACGGCCCCTTAAATTCTTCAGATTTCTATGGATGGTACATTTTTAAGGAATTCAAATTTCATCACGTTTTTTATGTCAATAGGTTTTCGAAATTCAACTATATAATATAGTTGCTTCGAATCAAATCAAATTTACGAGACGCTTGGCCCTTGCGCAGAATGCGCATAAATTTTTTTTTCTGTAAGAATTAGCGAATTTCTTTAGATATCTGCAAGAATTAGCGAATTTCTTTAGATTTCTGCAAGAATTAGCGGATTTCTTTAGAAAAATCTTCATTTTTTGTTCGTTTCTATAACTGATATACCGTGACTTTTCGTGGAAGGCGTACACTTCGGGGGTGCCACCTGAAACTCGCTCGGCAAAAGTCCCTAGCCCTAAGTTGGCATCCCTAGCGTTCGGTGTTCGACGTGGTTCGACCATACCCTGTTCAAGCTAACTTGATTCGGTTCGAACTCGAGAATAGCGCGCGTAAAATTTAAAGGTTAAACGCATTTTGTCAAACGGAGCGGAACGGAAAAACAAGAACAACGAATTCTGCTCGTGCAGGAATTGTTCTGCGAATATTAACCAACAATGTAGTTTTTTTTTATTAGGTGCTCTATTCAAGAAAATTAGTAAATCGTGTTAATATTTGATGCCTCAACGTGCTCGACGATACAATCAAGCCGCAGCGAAGCAGGTTTCTGGAGTCAAGTTCCTCAATAAGCCTCGACGATACAATCAGCCGCGGCGAAGCAGGTCTCCGGAGTCAAGTTCCTCAATAAGCCTGGACGATACAATCAAGGCGCAGCGGAGCAGGCTTCCGGAGTCAAGTTCCTCAATAAGCCTCGACGATACAATCAGCCGCAGCGAGCAGGTCTCCGGAGTCAAGTTCCTCAATAAGCCTGGACGATACAATCAAGGCGCAGCGGAGCAGGCTTCCGGAGTCAAGTTCCTCAATAAGCCTCGACGATACAATCAGCCGCGGCGAAGCAGGTCTCCGGAATCAAGTTCCTCAATAAGCCTGGACGATACAATCAAGGCGCAGCGGAGCAGGCTTCCGGAGTCAAGTTCCTCAATAAGCCTCAACGATACAATCAGCCGCAGCGAAACAGGTCTCCGGAGTCAAGTTCCTCAATAAGCCTCGACGATACAATCAGCCGCAGCGAAACAGGCTTCCGGAGTCAAGTTCCTCAATAAGCCTCGACGATACAATCAGCCGCAGCGAAACAGGTCTCCGGAGTCAAGTTCCTCAATAAGCCTCGACGATACAATCAGCCGCAGCGAAACAGGTCTCCGGAGTCAAGTTCCTCAATAAGCCTCGACGATACAAATATCAGCCACAGGGAAACAGGTCTCCGGAGTCACGTTCCTCAATAAGCCTGGACGATACAATCAAGTCGCAGCGAAACAGGCTTCCGGAGTCAAGTCCCTCGATGAGCCTCGACGATACAAAAACATCTGGAAAATTGCTTGATTCATAATAAATTGATTACTAGTCGAACCTGACATTACTTAATAAAATTTGTTGATCAATTGACTAAATCAACTTTCTTACCTGATCCAATTTTCCCGCCACTCCATTTATTAAGACGATTCACTAATTTTCTTGAATAGAGCGCCTAATATCAAAATTACATTGTTGGTTAATATTCGCAGAATAATTCCTGCACGAGCAGAATTCGTTGTTCTTGTTCTTCCGTTCCGCTTCCTTTAACAAAATGCGTTTAACCTTCAAATTTCACGCGCGCTATTCTCGAGTTCGCACCGAATCAAGTTAGCTTGAACAGGGTATGGTCGAACCACGTCGAACACCGAACGCTAGGGATGCCAACTTAGGGCTAGGGACTTTTGCCGAGCGAGTTTCAGGTGGCACCCCCGAAGTGTACGCCTTCCACGAAAAGTCACGGTATACTAACTGGATACGAGGTGTCCGCCATATTGATGTTCCCAATAGAAACCGCTGCGAACCTGGCAGTCAGCCACGGGTACTTCGTAGGGTCGCGGTGACAAACCAATGAGAAAACGAGGGACAAGTTGGTCACGGAATTTGGTTGGTACACAACGTAGTACGGAGGCTGACTGCCAGGCGTCGCATGGTCGAATCTCAGCTTCTAATGGGTACAAAACGCTGGCCCATGGCTCCATAGGCGATCTCGTATCCAGTTAGTATATACCGTGCCTTTTCGTGGAAGGCGTACACTTCGGGGGTGCCACCTGAAACTCGCTCGGCAAAAGTCCCTAGCCCTAAGTTGGCATCCCTAGCGTTCGGTGTTCGACGTGGTTCGACCATACCCTGTTCAAGCTAACTTGATTCGGTTCGAACTCGAGAATAGCGCGCGTAAAATTTAAAGGTTAAACGCATTTTGTCAAATGGAGCGGAACGGAAAAACAAGAACAACGAATTCTGCTCGTGCAGGAATTATTCTGCGAATATTAACCAACAATGTAGTTTTTTTTTATTAGGTGCTCTATTCAAGAAAATTAGTAAATCGTGTTAATATTTGATGCCTCAACGTGCTCGACGATACAATCAAGCCGCAGCGAAGCAGGTTTCTGGAGTCAAGTTCCTCAATAAGCCTCGACGATACAATCAGCCGCGGCGAAGCAGGTCTCCGGAGTCAAGTTCCTCAATAAGCCTGGACGATACAATCAAGGCGCAGCGGAGCAGGCTTCCGGAGTCAAGTTCCTCAATAAGCCTCGACGATACAATCAGCCGCTAAGTTCTCAATAAGCCTGGACGATATCAAGGCGCAGCGGAGCAGCTTCCCGTTCCTCAATAAGCCTCGACGATACAATCAGCCGCAGCGAAACAGGTCTCCGGAGTCAAGTTCCTCAATAAGCCTGGACGATACAATCAGCCGCAGCGAAACAGGCTTCCGGAGTCAAGTTCCTCAATAAGCCTCAACGATACAATCAGCCGCAGCGAAACAGGTCTCCGGAGTCAAGTTCCTCAATAAGTCTCGACGATACAATCAGCCGCAGCGAAACAGGTCTCCGGAGTCAAGTCCCTCGATGAGCCTGGACGATACAATCAGCCGCAGCGAAACAGGCTTCCGGAGTCAAGTTCCTCAATAAGCCTCGACGATACAATCAGCCGCAGCGAAACAGGTCTCCGGAGTCAAGTTCCTCAATAAGCCTCGACGATACAATCAGCCGCAGCGAAACAGGTCTCCGGAGTCAAGTTCCTCAATAAGCCTCGACGATACAAATATCAGCCACAGGGAAACAGGTCTCCGGAGTCACGTTCCTCAATAAGCCTGGACGATACAATCAAGTCGCAGCGAAACAGGCTTCCGGAGTCAAGTCCCTCGATGAGCCTCGACGATACAAAAACATCTGGAAAATTGCTTGATTCATAATAAATTGATTACTAGTCGAACCTGACATTACTTAATAAAATTTGTTGATCAATTGACTAAATCAACTTTCTTACCTGATCCAATTTTCCCGCCACTCCATTTATTAAGACGATTCACTAATTTTCTTGAATAGAGCGCCTAATATCAAAATTACATTGTTGGTTAATATTCGCAGAATAATTCCTGCACGAGCAGAATTCGTTGTTCTTGTTCTTCCGTTCCGCTTCCTTTAACAAAATGCGTTTAACCTTCAAATTTCACGCGCGCTATTCTCGAGTTCGCACCGAATCAAGTTAGCTTGAACAGGGTATGGTCGAACCACGTCGAACACCGAACGCTAGGGATGCCAACTTAGGGCTAGGGACTTTTGCCGAGCGAGTTTCAGGTGGCACCCCCGAAGTGTACGCCTTCCACGAAAAGTCACGGTATATATCAGTGGTTTCTATATAAGGGAACGTCGATAATGCGCGGAGCGCCTGCGCAACGCAGGGTTGCCAACGTACCAGATGGCGCCAAGATAATTCTACGAATTTCTTATATTTCTAGTAGCAGTATAAATATTGGATGGTATTCAAACTAAAAAATAATATATGTATGATATACATATATATTATAAAATATATTATAATTATTATCAAACGAGACATCAAACTACCATCAATTGGACGAATTATCTGACTGACGCATTTTTTTTTTCTCAGGAACCTTAAAATTGATCGATTTTTAGTCTGTGATCGTTTCGATTTTACGGACCAGTTTTAATTATTTCGCTGAAATTCTCAAGATTTGGTAAAAAAAAAAAAAACATCTGTAGATTTTCTCTAGATTTTGACAGAAGCGATGATATATTTCTTAAAATGAAAACAAATTTTCTATTTTTCTTTGAACGAACTTAGATTTCTTTAGATCTAGAGAAATTTCTTTAGGGTATTGGCAACTCTGGCGCAATGATCGAACAACCGCGGAGCCGCAGTTACTACAAGGAGTGAAACTTGGTCTGAGGAGGAAACTTCGCGCAATGACTAACTAGATTAGTGTCTAAAATTCGGTGCACGAGGGCGTTGAAGTCTGGGCTGTTGAAGAGCGTCCTAAAAGATATTTTGAGACGTTTATAAATATGACATTACATCGATTTTCTGAATGCTTAGATTTGAAATTGAGAACGGCAATGATATTGTATATCATGGATTAGCTCCGTCGATGACGCTAGATATAATTTTTTTCTATTCAGACGTTCATTGAGACAGTCTTTCCAGTTTTTTCTTTTTTTCATTCAGAAAGATGAAAATACTTTATTTCACGATATAAGATTTCATGTTTAGTAGACAATATTCTTCGATCTAGTGTAATACCTGAACCTGATGTATTTATTCTCCATACTTTTTTAACTGAGAAAAAAAAATAGTAAAATAAAAAATAAACTTTGTGTCTATTTGCCATACTTCTTTTATTCCATACAACACTGAAATTTGTCGTTTCAAGTAGGCCACAGTGTGTTAAAATGAAATAGTAAATTACCTCAATACTTCGGTTGATTTTATTCAACGAAACATTTTTTACTGTATGAAGAAGACAGATGACGACATTTTGAATTCGATTTTGAGTCATGTGAATTAATTACCTTTGTACATGATTTTTTATTTTGTTGAACAAATTGCTCCTGTCTCAATAAATGGGAAAGAAATTTGGAAAAATTAGTTCAACATATTTCTATACTTTTTAATTTGACGATTGCCAGATTTTAGTTGGATTTTGAATGCATTCGAAATTGTAGTTTATGTAATTGCAATTCTGAAAGCTTCTGAAAATTTAGTTTGCGACAATCGTGAGGTTCAAAGCAATTACAAAGTTGTTTTATTAACTTCTGATTCAGAATTTTATGCATCAATTTGTCAAACAATTTCGAAGAAATTCCAACGATTTAATTAATTCAAACACGAAATCTCATTCTATGGTTTCGGGTTGAGAACATTTTCGACTTTTTCGAAACCAGTTTGAAGGGGTTCAAGCTTTCGATTCCGTTGTAATTGTAGGATTTCAATGGAGTCAAAAAACGTCCCAACAAATTATTTCATAGATTCCAATTAATTGTTAATCCCATTGAAAACGTTATAAACATATTTTCCAAAAGTTGATAAGATTTTCAGGGACAATTTTATACAGATTTTCTTCAACGACTTGAAGTTAGAGTGAAAAAATACTCATAGTATCTTGTTAAATGATATCCAACGAGTTCAAATCATGGCAAAAAAAATGCATATTAGGTATGTAAATTTTCGCTAATATTTCAAACGATTTCGCCAAAAGTTAAAAAAAAAATCCATGAAATTTAAATCCACAATACTGACTGTAATTATATTTCGTTCCCAATTAGAATCTTGCTTCGGAAATGGCTATATTACATATGTACCGCTGCCTATAGTATCAAGTCTCGAATACATAGTTGTACATAGAGGTGACACATACCAAGAGGCAATGGGGCGCGTCGACGTGCCCCGATAAATCTTCCCTAGCTTAGTTTTTCCCTGTACAGTTTTTGTCCCTTCCTCTTTTTTTCTTCTTTTCCATTCTCAGTTTACTCCTCATCTGGAAAAGGCGATAAATAACAGTACGGCTGTAGCTACTTCATCTCATTGTTAACTTCATTTGACACGGCTAGACTTAGCGCGGTCTGACGAGTACTTAACTTCCCGCATCGGTTACTGCCCCATGCCTGTAACAGCGGGAACAAAAAAAGAACTCCGTGACTTTGTCAATAAGTTAATTTCAACTTGGGCTGTAGATTCCGATGCCTCCCGTATCCTATTGGACGATGACAATAATTTGAATGACGGTGAAGAATTAAGTCCGGAGGGAATCTTGAATCAAAATATACAGATAAACCAACGTCTATATCTGTATCATTCCGAAAACAATCGTTTCTCTTAAAAAGTATAAACCTCCGTTATTTATCTTGGCTAAAATATGGATATACATATCAACATACGAACCTATTTTGACATACATGCCCCATATGCCGAGGGACAGAAATAGCCAGATCGAAACATATACAACTTTGCATATGGCAAGTTTGTATAATTAATATCACATACTACACGAAAAGATGTGTACATTTGCCATAAATTAGTGTCATAAAAGTCCGAGCTTCCTGATATTCGAAGAAATAAAAGCGTGTTATTATTCAATCTTATTTTTTATGCACACTTACTTCCCCGCAGCACTTCGAAATCGGAGATCATATAATCAAGAAAAGATCAAACCGTTTTGCCATTAGAAGGTCTAAACATCTGCGCTGCAGGAATTAACCGCGGTATGCATGCACATACGTACTTTCGGATAACTCGACCCTATTTATAGAAAAACACGAATGCGTCGCAATGGGAGCGGTATGTACACCAACTACACATACGCTCTTGCATTTTGGATGGATTCGTTAGCTCCACCCCAGCTACGTAACTAATTTACTACCCTTCGTCTACACGTACATATTTTGTCACATTGGATGTAAATAGGAAATATCGTACATTTCTATGTACAGTAAACTCGGAATACTCACCCAAATTTCCTCCTTTCGTTTCACGCTGGTATATGACACAATGATAAATTCGAATCGAATTGATTTTCTTAATCGTTTATTGAAAAAATTAATTCTTCTGATAATCCTATATACTATACATAGTGGGTGTGCGTATAATCTCTCTTACAATACGTCAATTACATGTACTAGTTGATAAGACTTTTTTTCTTCTTGATTTACGTTCAGAAAATAAACAAACTCTTTTATTCTCAGAGTATTATCTGGTACAGGCATTTCCTCGGTATCAGACACTCTCCGTGTCTCTGCATAGAACCGCAACAAGACCAGTGACTGACCCCTGGGTGACCAACGTGACCGTGACCACAGCCTCTGTATCCTCCTGGAAGAAGACAGAAAGATATTGAAGAATTTGTAACGCTGGGAATTTATTGCGTGAGATAGAAAAAAGAGTCTTTAGAACAGCTGATGAATCGACAAACATTTGAACAGCAGTCAAAAAATATACTTCAGGAAGTCTAGTTCGGTCACTGAGGATAAGATTTATTGCCTAAAGTTAGTCGATCAAGATGCCCCTGGTCGGATGCAGACGGATGCAACACTGATGACCGTTTAGCTCATATTTATCAAGTGATTGAAGCTACGTGTTTCAGGGACGTGTTTCAAGATTTTATCTTATAGAGTCCTTCTGGAGACAGTTTTTAGTAAGATTTCTGGAAACGCTGTTACAAATTGAGTCTGAAACTTGTTTTCTCACCTGGCATGGTGCCTCGACACGCGCAGGTAGCTTCTTTCTTTCCACCGCTAGAGCAGAACGTGCAGCAATGATAGACGCCTGTGTGACTGATCCTGGACGTGTCAGGTTGAATACCGTCCTGAGATTCTGCTTTGACCACAAGCAATTCACTGTAATTCTGCGACCTTTCATGAATGTGAGAATGTTGTTTGATAAACTCACCCGCAGTGCTGCAAGTTTCGCAATCGTCGTTTATTCTTTTCTCGTTCAGTACGGGTTTGACCCCCAAGTTTCTGAGTCGTTTTAAAATTACGCCACTCAAGCTGAGGATCTCCACATCTGCACCGTCCGCGAGGAGCTCCTCACTCAGGGCAATTGCGTCCAGGAGATATCGCGCTCTTTGGAGACGCGCGAACTCCTGGATACGTTCCCTGGCCTCTTTTGTGTGGGACGACAATGTCGATCGGCTTCTAGAGTGATAGACTCCTGCTAAGGAGTCTGAGAACCTGATGATAAACGAGGAATCCTTCATTGTACCGCTCCACACAGTTTAGGTACGACCGATAAAACTGACGACACGTATTATACCTTTCGCTTTCGACATTGTAGAGACTGTGTCGTCTGTCCAACTCCCCAGAGAACAATTGACTGTTGTACTCGACTAGGATCGAGTTCAGAAGTGCTCTGGCTCGCTGAAGAGCCGCTGTGATAAGGGTGGCAGCCCTACGTCCTGCACCAGTCGCCCCCTCGCTCGCGTGTCCGCGATGAGCGCCTCTCCACATACACTCTCTGCAGGTAACCTGAAGAATGGATTCGTTCATCAATGACTCATCATCATCGAACATTGTCTATCCTCACCTGCTGACAAGCTATGCAATGAAACCGAAGAGCGTGAGTGGGGTGCGTGAGACAAAGGGCAGTACGACGGACACGTCGAGCCTCCCAGAGTGGCCTGACCTCGTGGACCTTGTATGATCTCACTTCTTGTTCTTGGTGCTCAGTACCACAGTCGGAACAAAAGTTCCTGAGACATGCGGGACAGTGGACTGATGCCTGTGCAGGAGAACATGGGTCATGACATGTTCTGTGTACAGGAAGCGGTTTCGAAACTCACCTGAACCTCATCAGGGCAAGTGTCGCAGCATAGCACCTGATGTGCAAGCTGTCTACGAATCGCGTCCATCACCAGACGATGCTGAAGAGGATAGTGCGGAGGGGGCAAGACTCCTGTCCCAAAACATGGCAGTGGAAGTTCGCAGATCGAACAACCCTCTCGAAAGCCTGAAGAAGTCGCGTCTGAAATAATGTTTGGTGATGGTCAAGGGCAGCAATTGATTGGTGTTCTATTTCGTGATTGGAATGAGACGGTCTCTCGTACTTGAACCACGACTGAAGATGATACAGACCCCTGTTTACAATGGTGGGAAGGAAGTGGAGTATAGTTTTATCGAGTAAACACATGCATCCTGTACCCTTTAACGCATGCGGGGGTCAACTGTCACTAAAGACGCACAGAAATGACGGGAAGGGAATACGGGGTTCGGATAACACGTGCCTAATTCCGCCAGCGGGCCACGTGCTAGTAGGGCAAAGGGGTCTACGCCATGTGCACATGTGGATGATCCAAACATCCTGCAGCTGGCATACTGCAGATCCTCATTTCTTCAAGCCTCAAGGAAGCTTATATGTTTCTTACAAACCACATTTTCGGGATCAAAGGAGCTTATGCCCTTATGAAATGGCGGCACTAACCTTGGCTCATCAGCTGGTCCACGCAGGGTGTGCAAATCGGATGAAGACACGGTAGCAGCCTCGGTTCCTGCATGCGTTGGCTGCACCTAGGGCACCAGAACTCTTCTTCGCAGTGGGTATTAGGGTCCACGCGACATTCCAGACCGAATGAAGTAACGCTGGTCGTGTACGACGAAGGGTAGTAGGTCGAACTCCTCTGGGAGTTTGGTATCACGTTCTTTTGCTGTTGGCAGTGCCCATTGCTGGTTTTGCTGTTGTTGTTGTTGTTCCTGAAGACGGACATGAAAGCTAAATGAGGTGAAAATCGTGCTGTCGCAGCTAGCCTAAACGCGAGGGTCAGTTACGACGATTATCCGAACCTGTGTGCTAACTATAGAAACTAAGTCCACGGCTCTTGCGCACAGTAGAAGAGACCACGGCGACTGACCAGCTTTAATATAACCCGAACATGCCCCGAGTATAAGTTATTTAGTAATGTGACGGAGCTGAAGATCGAGGTGAAACAATTTAGCATCTGACAAAACGGAATGCGTCAGGAATAGAACCACGCCCGTATAGTTTGGTCGAAAACCGTCTGGCCACGATCGCTTCGCGATTATTTATACCCCACATTTAGGATTATTTTTCGTCATTCTATTCCGGCGCCTCTCACCGAAGACACAACAAACATCGGGTGTCGCCTACCTCTCGTAATTGTCATCCGAGATCGAAACTGGCCTCACGGTAGCAGTCGCAGTCGGTCTTCGTTTGTGCCTCCGCTTCCAGCTGCCGAAGATGTACGGCTCCTTCGGCTCCTTGCAGGTGGTGCTCTTCGGGGCGTTATCCTTAGCGAAGAGGTCATCACGGCCGCAACAACCTCGAGCCAAGGCCTGGATCTTGCCCGAGCTCTTCACTATGTCCACCAAGTCGATCGACGGTGGCTGTAGCTGCTTCGGCTTCATGGCAGATCCTCTTCAGTACCAGCGATTCAACTGTCGATCTTCATTCTTGGTCTTAGTGTAATCAAAACTTCACGGCAGTGTTTCCGCACTGGCACAACAAACGACTCCGAGGCTCCCTACGATCGTCAGTCAGTCGACTCCCGGGTAGACTGCCGAGAACAAGACTGCCAGCCAGCATCGGGGCGCATACCTCCCACGCTTCTTTGGTTCTGTGGTATTGCCCACTACACCACACATATGTACGGAGTTAAAAATAATTCTCGGGGCTGGATTAGGAAGGCGCCTTCGTTCCGCACCGACACGCTACGTGCTTCGCTCATCGAAATCGGTCTCCTTTTTTTTAATCCTTTTTTTTCGATTTTCCAGGTTGAGGCTATTACAGTAATTATTCAAGGGACCAAAGGTGAAACATCTCGAAAAAATCAGTTTTTCTTTTCTGTAATGCATTCGATTCCGTTAAAATCAGAACAGATTTGTTTTCATTGACTTCCGGTCGCTTGATAAGTTTTGGGTTTCGGGGGCGCAATTTTCGTGATGCGAATTCTTCACACTTTCAATGGTTGGCCCCTCGTCTAATCCGATTGGATTGATTATATTCTTCATCTTCTGTCAGTTGCTCGCTAGTGAATGATGGACTCATCCGCACAATTGTCGGTGATCCGTTGACTAAGAAATTGACTAAGAAAATTCCCGAGGTAGTTTTTTTGCTTGATCCCAATAAGTACGCTGCAAATCCACGTGGTTTTTTGTCGGTAATTATTGGCCGTTTCTGAAAAGTAAAATATTCATACTTTCCTTGTGAAAGCGCACAAACAAAGCGGCGAAAATTCGCTAAAAACAGGAAGTATAGATTCATGACAAACAAGGTAGTAAAACACACTGCATGTTTCCAGCTTCGACCTGCTTGGCTGGGTTCAAAACTTCACCCAAGTGCTCGAGTGTGTGTTCTATCCTTTAGCCTGCACTTACAGTGATAGAAACCATTAGGAACACACCAGAAAACAAGTGAATGAAGCTTTAGACGCAGCCCATGCCGGGCTGACTGGCTACAATACGGCGCACGCAATTGTTTCGAACCACGTGCCTGTGGGTTTATAGGAATTGTCGCAATAATTGAGGGCTACATGAATACAGCGCTTTGAGTGATCTTCCACACTGGTTTCTAATCATTTTAAATTAAACTCTTGCAGCTACTCACTGTACTGATAAATTACCATACGGTCAGATGACATTTGTAGATATAAGCAGCAAAGGGAAGACCGAAATATTGAGTCAATGTTTCATCGACATTTTGATTTTCGAGGGATCTGGTAGTCAAATTCAGGGGTCAGATTTGTTCATTTGAAGTTGAAAACACAGGCTTACAAGTCCATTTCGACAAAATTTCGATTTTGCAGCGATGACGTAGTCAAATTCGGAGTCCATTTGAAGCTGAGAAAACAGGCGCTGAGTCCATTCCGATGAAAATTGACATTTTTGGAGGATTTAGTAGTCCACCTGGGTCAGACGTTCCAGTTCATTGGCTGGCTATTTTGAGAACCCGTCAAACTCCCCCTACAAAAATGAAAGCAAAAAAATTAATATACGTCGATTGGGTGAAAAATTGAATTTTTGAAGGATCTCGATGCCTGGTCCTAATTTGAGGCTTCCAGTTTTCGATATTTACTGTCGTAAATAGTCTGAATACTCCTGTGATCGGCTTCTTTTTCAGAACCCGTCAAAAGTCCCCATAAAAAAATGATATAAAAAAAATTAATATACTATTATTGGGTGAAAACATGAATTTTCAGAGGATCTCGATGCCTGGTCTTAATTTGAGGGTTCCAGTTTTCGATATTTACTGTCGTAAATAGTCTGAATACTCCTGTGATCGGCTTCTTTTTCAGAACCCGTCAAAAGTCCCCATAAAAAAATGATATAAAAAA
>JAEUYN010000051.1:0-60797 GCA_018257835.1 Euura lappo | reverse complement strand
TCCAGTAAAGCTATATCTTTTATTCTGCACCTTTCGTCACAGGGCCAACTTTTGTGTTTATTATTCCGGCTTTTCTTGTTGGTCTCTAGCAGTGGCAGAATATTGACAGCTTGTCCGTCGTCGTTAAGAATAATTGGTTCGTAAATTGGAACTTTATCATATACAGCTTCCGAAAAATACGATTCAGCTGAGGCTATGTGTCTAGAGGAACCACATATAACCTTAAGTTTTTCCTCAATCCTGGCATTGAAGCATTTCGCAGCCTGTGTTATATTGACTTCTGCATGTTCTTTCATAGTTTGTGAGGCTTTCCTCATTGACTTGGTGCTAAAATCCCTATCATGAATGCACCATTTGATGATTGATTGAGCCTTGATTCTGCTTTCAGTTTCTGATGGTTCGCTCATCAACGGCAAAATTTTCGCTACATATTTTTCCTTGGATTGTAGCAAAGTTATAGTATTCGCACTCTGGAGGCGCCTATACTTCATTGCAATGTTTTTAGCGGTTTTCACTTTGTGATTTCTCACATCGTTACTTTCATTTGTCTTACATCGCTGACGTTTTCCATCACGTATGTCATCATTCTTCGCAAGGTTAACGAGACGCCTTCTCGCTCGTTGCTTTTCAGGATTCGAATGATATATCTTCCGCTTTTTAGCGCGCTGCTCTTCAGCGCTCACCTGATACAGTTTTCGCTTTCTAGAGCACTTTTTTTCAGCATTCAAATGGTACGTTTCGCGTGAACGATCCTGACGCTTCTTAGCATTAGAAATACGATACTTCCGATCACGATTTTTTCTGCTTTTATTGTTAATTTTCTCCTCACGATGCATAGGTGTTTCTGAATTTGCTACACGAACTTCCGTTATCCTTTGCACTAATTGGTTACCATGGGTTGACAATGAACATGATGATTTCTCTTCGAGATCTCCATTACAAATAACCTTCGTGCCTGCCACAATATGCTTCTTCAAGCTCGATGATGGCGATCCATCGGTAACATTCCATACGCCAGACATTGGGTTCGAAGCTTCTTTGTGTAGCGTAGTATTCTCAGCCGGTTGCTTTACCGACTTCACGCGCGATTTATATTTATTCTGCTCCGGATGATGTGTTTCAGTAACTGCGGGACGTAGGGAATCAGCAATACTTTTCGTCTGCGTTGTGTCGATTCGAGGAAATTCGACTACGACATTACGATCGAACAGTTTTAGTAGATGTGGTCGCATTAGACTGACGTTGTACGTAATTTTGTCCGGTTTGTGTCCGTTCGCACGCGAAATTGCAAAGGCAATAGCGAAAACTCCGCAATCCGAGAAGTTTGTTTGCTCTTGTACAGTTGGAAATTTGATCCGTTTTTTGTCAAACTGGTAAAAGGGTAACAATTTCCTCAAATACTTTTCATGATCTTCGTGGAGCGTCTTTAAATTGAAAGAATCGTACATAAAAATCGATTTGGTGTCATAATATGCGCATACCCAATGATTGTTAGCAGCGTGTAGGATTTGAATGTGCTTTTGCGTGGGTAGAATTGGTACAATTGTATTCAGCATTTGTAACCGATAGGTCTCGCGGGGTGCATATTTGGTTTGGGTGACCATAAGGTAGACAAATTGATTCATGTGGAGATCAGTCAGCCAGGCTCCCGATATGATTTTGTCTCTAGATACGTCATCTAAAATTAACGGAGCACGGATGCGATTGCGTTTTACCGGTTCTACAACACTGACCGCAGTTTGGACGTTTTCCGTAGCATTGCCAACTTGCGTCCGAGCCGGAACCAAAAGCACAACGTCATGTTGAGAATTGGCCTGTGACGAAGTTTTCTTAGCGGTAATTATATCATTAACGCTTTGAATTCCGTTCGTATCTTGCGAAAGTGGTGAGCTAGTATTGGTTTTATAATTATTATTACCCGTGGTCGATTCAGGCTTGATAGGAGTAGATACACGATTTATTCTCAGGTTACCCAGAAGTGGTTTCTTACGAGATCTTCCAGCATAGTTTTTGTCTCGTGCTCCTGCATGAATGACTGCGTTTGGTTGTCGGACAATGGCGGCCCAAGTTTTGACACCAATTTGTGGCGAGTGTTCGTGGTGGGTGCTTTTGCTAATCGATTCATGCTGACGAAAGGCCATCTTATTCCTAGAATTATTGATTTGCGTTCCGACAATGCATGGGAAAGTTTTAATCTCGTTGTTTTCGAACATTTTCAGCAGATGCTTGCGCATTTGTGGGACGTCGTAAGTAATCTCCTCTGGGTCTTGCCCATGAATGATCGAAGTCGCGAAAGCGATCGCAAATACTCCACAGTCAAGTGTTTGGCCCTGATGCTGAACCGCACGAAACGTCACCGGATTACGGTCGAATGAGTAAAAAGGGAACAATTTCCTCAAAAATATCTCATGATCGGGGTGTAGTACAACCGAATTCATTGAATCGTATATGAATATCGACTTTGTGTCGAAGTAAGCACACCCAAACCCAGTGCTCGTCGACGTCCCTAACGCCGGAATGCAGTATTTGGACATGCTTTTTGAACTGCGAAGCAGGTTTGATATCGTCTGGGAAATATTTCCACCACGTCTCCAGAGAAGTGCAGCGAAAGTCACGTTTGACGAGTTTCGCAAAGTGATCTATGTGAACATCCCATAACTCTTCGCAAGATGTAATAATGCGCATGTCCTCATCACATAAGACAGTTATCTTCTCGTTCTCCATATTTGGAACTGATTTACGTCTTCTATCAAATGTGGAGGCGCAAAGCGACCGATTTGTTTTAGGCGCAAAGCTGCCGATTAGTTTTTGGCGCAAAGCAGCCGGTTTTTGTTTGATAGAAGACGGACTAACCTAACTAACCTAATTATTTGGAAACTCTCTGAAAACCTTCGTAACCGAACTCCACGGACCTGAAAAAAACCCTTGAATTCAATCAGTGTTTCAATACGAATTCCCACGCAGGTCTCCGTTCCTTTTTCGTTTTTTTTCTCGACGCCGACGTTGATCCTTGAACGTGCTGATATCCCAACGACTCCGTGATGAGGACTAGGCGCTGAGGTCTGTACGAGGAAGCCGGCAGCATGGATGGCGCATAGCGGAATAATGAAGAACCACAATGGTTAGCTACGCGAGCCGAGAGGTGGCATCCCTGGGCTAGTAATATTTACGAAAATGCTCGGAAACATTTGCGAAATCGAGTAAATATTATTTCATATCATATTTCCAACCGTACCGCCCGCAGGTCCGTCCTGTCGTATGTTTTCAGCCTCCGCCCGACTCATTTCCGAGTTAGCTTTAGATACAATCGGCATCGGTAGTGGTACACTTGACACTTGACAAGGTTGATTCGGACCGATTCAAGGCCACTCATTTAGCGGACGACCTCGGAAATAGTTGAGAACCATTCGCAATCTATCTTGGTGTCGCTAGTGTTTCACTACGTTCGTGGTACACATCGTCTAGGTTTGATATTGGTTGGTGTCATGTAGTTAGACGCGGGCTACCAATGATGGCGCTGTGTGTTCCACTGATGTGAAGTGAACTTTTTGTTCATCGGTTGGATCCCCGAAGTGTGTGTTCACTGTTCAGAGGCGTATTCGCGTTGGGATCAAAGTGATTTTCATCATAATGATGTGCCAATCAGACGTCGAATAGCACCGCTCTGAAGTTAGGCGCTATGATCTGATTGGCTGGATTGGTTCATCATTATCAAAAATCACTTCTAGCCCCAACGCGAATGCGCCTCTGGTTAGATGGGCATTGTCCTCGTTCATTCGAGTTGCGACCACTGACCATACGGCCACGCCATCTTCAACCGGTGGTACATACTACATAGATCCCCGAAGGGGTCTAAATCACTGATATAGTGGTCTAAATTCAACAAGGAAGAAGAAGAAGAAGAAGCTCTTCAACCATGTCTACGCAGGAAAATGTAGGTTTTTTCTATGGCTGCGTCTAAACGCACAAAAACCCGTGACTCCAACACGGGAACCCGTGCCTGCAACACAGCATTTTTTATAGCGCTGCATCTATTCGTCCGGTAATCGGACGATTAAGCGCAAAATTATTCGTCCGATGATCGAACAAATAAGCTCAAAATCAAGTATTGGCTATTCGTCCGGTAGTTATTTTGTGTTGCCGGACCCGTGCGCGTGTCCGGGGTAACGAAAAACTATCCCTCTAGCCAAAATTATGCAGTTGTAAACTTGACCCGCCATAGAACACCGTCTGCGTTGTATCATGTGTGTGTGTGTTGTATGCTTTTCTTGCTATAAAGATCCTATGTTGCAGGCACGGGGCCCCGTGTTGGAGCCACGGATTCCCGTGTTGGAGTCACGGGTTTTGTGCGGTTAGACACTGCGTTTTTTTATCTATAATATATTTGAATCCTGTCATCACAAGTAGATTAAAGTGAGCTGATAAAATATTATGTTGTTATAGTTGCTCTCCTCTCCCCTCCCCTGTGTCGTCTCACCTAGCGGATGTGGTCGAAGAGGCGCTAAAGGAAAGGAACAGAAATCACTCAGAGACACCAAACCAATCGAGATCAAGAATCAAGGATAATCATCAAGAGCTGCACGAACCTCAGGGGACCTAACACAGCAGCAGCTCTCAGACAAAACCAAAAACAAAGATAACTACCCAGAATAACATAACCTAACGGATACATAGGTATAAGTTATAACGCACTCCAGGAACCGAAACATACTAATCTAGAAAGAACGGGAAGGAAAAGAATCTGCCAGAGTACCCAGAGCTAAGATTCTTTAAAGCAACCCCGGGTCTTACAAGATTTAAATTCAACCTACAGAGATAATTACCAAACGGATTATTCGGAACTTGGCGAAGCCGTATCTATTTGTTAAAAAAAATTCTTTCATCACATTCCGAAAAATATAACGAAAATATTGTGTCATATTTTATTTACAGTCCCAAGAGATCGACCATGAAATGCTTAACATAAATTAGAAACGAAGATAGTGACCGGTTTTGTCGTTATAAATTATGAGGAACTTGCATAACTTTGAAAAGAAAATTAGATAAATGGCGGTTATCGTAATTGAATTATCAAAACGTTGGCGATTTTTAAGTTACCCCTAATTGAATTGTAATTCAATTATAAAAATGTTATGCAATAAATGAAATAAATAAAATAGTCAAAATATGTCCAAGTTATTAAATTTTGAAAGTAACAATGCTTCGTAGGAATATTGATGACAATTGATATGCAAAGGGGACAAGTTATCAACAATTCTAGCATGTCAATAACAATGCGAACCCAATCAAGTATATGTAGCAAGGAGTCGTGGTGAACCCGTATCGAAACATGCAAGACATCTTGATGATAGTAAGAGTGAATATACAATAGGATATAACAATTGAATTATTATCATTCACTTTTATTATAGCGGGCTCTTCCCTCTGGGGTAAGATGGACCAAGAACTGGCCAGCAGGCGTAGAAAGTTTCGGAGGATCTGCAACCGTTCCTGTCCACGATTTCCTGAATCGGATGTGGACAAAAGATACTTTCATCAATACATATTTGCAAGATATTTCAGTAGAGCTCACTGATATGATTGAGGCCTGAGAGGTATAATAGAATTGTATGCAAGAGACGAACAATGATACGTGAGACGGGCTCTGATTACTACCAGTCAATGAAAGATAGATAGAAGATATTAATGGAAGAAATAGATAAATAAAACTTCGGTGATTTGAATATGAACGCTTTGTTTTTGGGATTTATCACAGAATATTTATTCAAAATTAGTCTCTATATTATAAAACTCATGTTATTAATACATTAAGAATTAAAAAACAGATGAAGGAAAAAAACTATGCTTCTCGCTGACCACAGCCTCTCGCCTGGCCCTGACCTCTTCCCCCTCCGCGAGGCTGAGCCGCTCCACGAGGCTGAGCCCCAGCTTGATAGTGGTTGCGTTGATGGGGCGGTGGTGGCCCATCGTATTGTGCCGCCATCATGTGCAGCATGCTGACGAACGCCCGCATACGATGACGCTGGCGGTCTCGCCAGCGTATCATCGGACCCCCGGCTGCTACTGCCGCTGAGGACATAATACATAAATACATAGATATCACGTTCTGAATTATAATAATTGTATTTTCTGCTGTGATGACAAAGATCAATGTATATGTATGAAGCGAATACCAAAATATATTTGGAAGCGTACCTGGTTGCACTGCTTCGGCAACCACCACCGCCCCTGGCTGGACTGGCTTGTCATGCTGAGGCCCGTCCGCAACGCCTGGAAAAGCGAGCAGAAAATTCTATTACCTAACCGCTTGCGACATACACTGATATATTATTACCACCATATTCGTTGTCATGCAATAATGAAGTCAAATTTTATCGATACTCAAATGTCTCATCTTGATATAATAACATTAGTGAGTTAACGAGATCAAAGATTGTCTCGGCAAGGGTATTAGATCTTGTTCCAATAGAATGTAGAGCGGTTTCGTGTAATGTGCGTTCGCCCTAGCTAGTCCATGGAGAATGAAAATATGGAAGGGAGATACGACGATCGAACAAGTGAATTGATGATTGTGAAATACCTATAATCTCGACGTATTCGAGATCGAGAGCTTCGGGTGGGTTCTCGAAGGCGAAGTCGGGTGGGTTCGCCGCACCTGTGAATTTAAGAATGAATTATTGTATCAAACAATATCAGTGTGATATTAGTATAAATACAGAAGCAACAGATAGATCGTATAACCTTCATTATCTCAAAATGTAAAGAGTGAATCAATCTATCTTTGCGCTGCTCGGTCAGACATAGCAAACCTAACTTCGACACCGCGTGTTCTACAAATCAACAACGTATTGAGCTCGATCTCTTGGTTTAACCGTTTCATTTTCGGATTAAATTTTTTTACACCCTATATTTTTCGCCAACGTTTTGATAATTCAATTACGATAACCGCGATTTATTTAATTTTCTTTTCAAAGTTATGCAAGTTCCTCATAATTTATAACGACGAAACCGGTCACTATCTTCGTTTCTAATCTAATAATACAAACTGTTGGTTCGTTGTCGTTGTTTGTTGCATACTCGGAATACTCACCCTCGTGTTCTGCGCCGCCATGCACCCTGATATCGTTTCCCATCGCCGGTAGGTTTATGTTAAGCATTTCATTGTCGATCTCTTGGGACTGTAAATAAAATATGACACAATATTTTCGTTATATTTTTCGGAATGTGATGACAGGATTCAAATATATTATAGATAGAAAAAACCTACATTTTCGTGCGTAGACATGGTTGAAGAGCTCGATGGCGTCGCCGTATCGTCAGTGGTCGCAACTCGAATGAACGAGGACAATGCCCATGTAACTGAACACACACTTCGGGGATCCAACCGATGAACAAAAAGTTTACTTCACATCAGTGAAACACACAGCGCCATCATTGGTAGCCCGCGTCTAACTACATGACACCAACCAATATCAAACCTAGACGATGTGTACCACGGGCGTAGCGAAACACTAGCGACACCTCTTGTACAGCGAGAATTCCTAACGCATGTGCGATCCGCAATCGGCAATTGTTGGCGAGATCCCTGATTTGTTGCAGACGATTTGCGACCAACTTCACTGTCATCATCGTTTTATATTCGTTAGGATTCTTCGCTGTTTGGCGTACTTCGATCGTGAATTCGTGTTTCGGAAGTATAAACTAAAATTAATATATGATAACTAACGTTGATTGTAAAACTTAATTTCCGACATCGGCTAGCGCCAGATACCCGCTGAATAAAAAAAAAAGAATTCCTCGTCCGATAAATTCAAATATGTGAATGTATAAGATAGCGACGATAGAGTCACCAAAACAAACACCTGACACTGGGACAATGACGTGTCTAGTATACCATAATACAAGTTTCGAGTAAAGATTCCTTCAGCCCCTCGGTGGTCTAATTGGACAAGGCGTCGCAGTACAAATGCGAAGGTCCCGGTTCAAACCCGGGCCGGGGGAATTTTTACTCGAAGAATTGAAAAAAAAATAAAAATTTGATTTTTCTATAGGTTTTTTTCGGTCCCACCAAGGTTTGCACGCTCGAATAGAGGAAGAATCTCTCCTTGGTGGGTACCAATAATTAATTAATTTGGTTCGCCTCGTCCGATAAATTCAAATATGTGAAAAAAAAAGAACGTCAGTGCTGGAAATATCTAATAACGTTGATGTACAATATTTTACTTCATCCAGATCGAAACGTATATTCTCAGACCAAAATGGAGACCGAGAAGGCGACCCCCCAAAATATCAGCTCGGGACCGGCCACTTCCGCTGAGAGTGAAGAAAAAAGTAAGTGCCACGATCATTATCGTCCTATAATAAAGATATATCGCCGCTGCCGCCGCCGCCGCCGCCGCCGCCGCTGTTTCAGCAATCGACCCCCCCCCCTCCACCCTTTCGAAGGTCGACGACGACGACGACATAAGATATCAGCAATCGACGACCCCCCCCCCCTCACCCCCTCCTGAGAACCCCTTCAGAATCCTGTGACGATCCCGTAGAAGGATCCTCCTCAGAACCCCCATGTGAACCCCGTAGATGTCAAGAATCCCTCAGGACCCCCATGTGAACCCCGTAGATGTCAAGAATCCCTCGGAACCCCCATGTGAACCCCGTAGATGTCAAGAATCCCTCAGACCCCGATGTGAACCCCGTAGATGTCAAGAATCCTTCAGGACCCCCATGTGAACCCCGTACATGTCAAGAATCCTTCAGAACCCCCATGTGAACCCCGTAGGTGTGAAGAATTCCTCAGACCCCGATGTGAACCCCGTAGATGTCAAGAATCCCTCAGGACCCCCATGTGAACCCCGTACATGTCAAGAAACCTTCAGAACCCCCATGTGAACCCCGTAGATGTCAAGAATCCCTCGGAACCCTTATGTGAACCCCGTAGATGTCAAGAATCCCTCAGGACCCCCATGTGGACCCCGCAGATGTCAATAATCCCTCAGAACCCCCATGTAAACCCTCTACATGTCGGAAATCCCTCAGAACTCCCATGTGAACTCCGTAGGTCTCAAAAATCCCTCAGGACCCCCATGTGAACCCCTTAGATGTCAAGAATCCCTCAGAACCCCCATGCGGACCCCGTACACGTCAAAAATGCCTTGGACCTCTATGTGAACCCCGTACATGTCAAGGACACCTTCGAACCCCTATGTAAACCCTGTACATGTCGAAAATCTCTCAGAACCCCATGTGAAACCCGTACATGTCAAGCATACCTCGAAACCCCCACGTGAACCCCGTACATATTAAGAATCCCTCAGAACCCCTATGTCAACCCTGTACATTTCAAGAATACCTCAGAACCCCTATGTGAACCCCGTTCATATAGAGAATCCCTTAGAAACCCTGTACAAGCCTATCCTATTTTGCGTGCGTAGCACACATCGTGGCGACTTTGAAACAAAAATCACTCTTTTTTCATTCCACATACATTTTTTAATCCTTTTTTCAACCTTTACTTCACTATATCTAGAACGATATCACATAATATCAACCTGACTCGGGGGGTTGACGCGCGAAGCGCGCAGGGGGGCGAAGCCCCCCTAGTTATATAATAACGCGATGTTTTTTATTTACCTTTAAATTACGAAAATCATCCCATATGAAGAGACTAGTCGACGGGTCTTGATAAAACGTACGTAACTGGCTGGGCCGGTTAGAAGGGACGTAACTCGGCGAGCGGGCTTAAACGGACTAGGAAATAACAACGAAATTACAACAGAATTTTCTAAGTTACGTCTGTTCTTTCCTGTACGGCGAGTGCCGTCCATTCTAGACTGCCCGCTAAGTTACGTCTGTTTCGTTACGACCCGTCGAGATAGGACGGTTGGTAACTCACAGTCACTCACAATACAATTACGTAATATATGTGAAATATATACAGGGTGAATTCCTAACGACTGAGGGATCTGAAGTTGTCTGAAATCGAAAATTGAGCTTTCTCACAGGTCGACCAACTTGCCAGAAATTCAACGATCCACAGCAGAATGCAATATGGCGTGACAGATCACGCGAGATCTAACGGAATCTAACCCCGAAAACGGATGATGGAACATTTCTGACACATCGCGATCTATCTAACCTTGAATATTGGAATAAATTTGCCTACTGGCTGTGCAGATCCTTCCGAATGAATCGTTACACGTTCGCGATGGGAAATTGGTTGATCACGCGAGATCTAACCCCGAAAACGGATGATGGAACATTATTCTGACACATCGCGATCTATCTACCCTGGTGAAAATAATTTCTACGACAAACTACGAAATATACAAATACGTAGAAAATCATGTTTTTCCGTAGTTTTTTTCATAGAAATCTATGAATTCCTACGAATATTAATGAAAATCTACTATTTGTTACGAAAAACGACGAAAAATTACAACTTGCAAAAAGTGTAATAATTCATCGTAAATTGTAGTAAAAATATACAAATTCATACGAATATCTACGAGAATTTTCTACAAATGTTTTCAGTAATTGTTTTTCGTAAATAATTGTAAAAAAATACTCAATTCTACCGCCGAAATACGGCAATCGAGTACCCAACCGAAGTAGGAATAGTTGTTCGTATATTGTCGTAGAAAATTACGAATTTTTACAGCTGAAATACGACAATCGTCTACGTGGTCAAAGTGGGAATAGTTTTTCGTACATTGTCGTGAAAAACTACGAATTTCTACCGCTGAAATAAGACAATCGTCTACGTCGTCAAAGTGGGAATAGTTTTTCGTATACTGTCGTGAAAAACTACGAATTTCTACCGCTGAAATACGACAATTGTATCTTAGGCTGCAGTGGAAATAGTTTCTTGTAAATTGTCGTAGATAATTATTGATTTCTACCGCTGAAATAAGGCAATCGTCTATGTCGTCAAAGTGGGAATAGTTTTTCGTATACTGTCGTGAAAAACTACGAATTTCTACCGCTGAAATACGACAATTGTATCTTAGGCTGCAGTGGAAATAGTTTCTTGTAAATTGTCGTAGATAATTATTGATTTCTACCGCTGAAATAAGGCAATCGTCTATGTCGTCAAAGTGGGAATAGTTTTTCGTACACTGTCGTGAAAAACTACGAATTTCTACCGCTGAAATAAGACAATCGTCTACGTCGTCAAAGTGGGAATAGTTTTTCGTATACTGTCGTGAAAAACTACGAATTTCTACCGCTGAAATACGACAATTGTATCTTAGGCTGCAGTGGAAATAGTTTCTTGTAAATTGTCGTAGATAATTATTGATTTCTACCGCTGAAATAAGGCAATCGTCTATGTCGTCAAAGTGGAAATAGTTTTTCGTACACTGTCGTGAAAAACTACGAATTTCTACCGCTGAAACAAGACAATCGTATTCGTCGTCAGTGTGGGAATAGTTGTTCGTATATTTTCGTTGGAAATTACGAATTTCTACCGCCGAAATAAGACAATCGTCTACGTCGTCAAAGTGGGAATAGCTTTTCGTACACTGTCGTGAAAAAGTACGAATTTCTACCGCCGAAATACGACAATCGGGTACTTGGCCGAGGTTGAAATAGTTTTTTTGTATGTAGTCGTCGAAAAGTACGAATTTACACTGAAATACGCCAATCGTGTGTATCGTAATTAGTTTCTGGATTACAAATAAGTGATAACACTATAGGACATGTTTAAACTTTGAACATTTCTGAAAAAACGTTGGATGGAAAGTTTTATTCTATAACGTAATGGAAATTTTACAGCAAATCGAGGCATGGACATAAACAACTACGATTACTATTGACGTTTTATGAGATATCTTTCAGTCACCTAAGCACCCTCTAGGGATGCATGAGACGAAATATCCTTGATCCGTTTTCATTACAATGCATGGTGCTTGTAAGGATTCTGGGTTATACATACTTAGTCGACCTGCATTAATGTCCCGACACTTTTTTATGTGCGTGACGCAAACGTCGGTAGTTTTCAAGAAAGGATTGGCCATTACTTCTATTTCACGACCGAAAACGACCACTTTTGGGATTTTTGTGGCTTCAGATATTTCACAGATATTAGTTATAATGACAAACGTACCTTTGTTTGTCATTACTGCAGAATTGTTAGTCTTCCTTGGGCGTGTATAGCGCGTACTACTATATTTGAAGTTTTTACAGATCATTTTGTCGTATGATAGACAGGTATCGATTTCGCAACCCTGCATACATGTTTCCTCTTCAACATTGAGGGAGTACAACTTTCCGGATCCTATTAACGTGCAATCTGTTGATTTAAATGAAAATTGAACTCTCTTCTGAGACAACTGCTCACAAAAATTTTTTACTCGATGAGATACCGTGTATCTGTCGGCGAAAGCGTTTATTGTTTTGTACATAACGAATCGCCGAGAAATCTGAAGAGCAAGGTGGGTGGGGCTCTTTTTCAATTGCAGCACGTGTCTATTTTCATTTTCATAGGGGTATGCGGTGTGCGTCCACAACGGTCCGAAATTTTCTACTCCCCGACAAACGTGTAGTAGTAGGTGAATGTTATAATTCATCGCACTCTTCTCGAAGTACAATTGAAATAGTACCACAAACTTCAGGATTAATTCATGCGCGTACCGAAGTCTGTCACGTGGAATTGACTCTTCCATCAAAATACGAATGGCTGTGACTAACATCGCTAGATGAGTGAGATATTTCGTCGGCAAGATTCCGTCGAGACAAACAAGTGAATAAAATATCAGCCAGGAGCGCCACTCAGAGGCTTTCCACAGAGCTCGGTCCTTCAGACTTCGCGGCGTTCTTGTAATACATTTAGGTGGTGTAAATGCAGTGAGCCGTTCATTTAATAGATCCACTACATTTGGTGCTCCTATGTAATAGTCATTGCCGTTGTCATTGAGCAGCATATTCGTATATTGCCTTATTAGACCATACAGTAAATGCATACTGTCTGGAGGTAGACCGCTAGCTAAATTGAAGCATGCCAAATTCATGAGAGGTGACGGCCCAAACACACCTTTTACATCCATTCTCTTTCTGGTAGCACGAGTTATTTCGTAGGCAGCTTGCATGTCGCGTATTATGGATTCGTGAGTGCGGTCGGGCGGAACTTGTGTGGAGACTGTGAACTTCACCAATTTCCTACCTGTTTTGTCTCTAACTAATTCGCCAGGATGCTCACACACGGTACAACCATAGTATCCGTTAAATTGTTTCATATTGAGCATCGCTGACCGAGCGACGGAGTCCACGCAAGAACATATTGCAAAAACTTTGCTAGTCACGATTCCTTTGCCATTTATTTCGAAAGTTATCCCGTTCGTAGATAATTCTTCAGCATCATCGACAAATGGTCTCAGAAAGGATGCCATGTTTGGTTTGCGGTGACAGGCCCATATGCCTACAAGAATCATATTCTTGTTTCTCATATCTGGAGGCAATTCGTTGATCGTCGCATATATAGGCCACAGACTCGTCGTACTGGAATCAGTAGCCTGACAACCGTCTGTGTTAAACGTGTACGACAGATTGTACTGATAACTGAGCGGTTCACCTTTTGCACTCAACTTCCGATATATTGCGCCATCGTAAATGTCGCGTAAATCACCTGCAGGGTTTTCTGGTCTAGTATGTTTGTAATTCAGATTCTGTATCACATCCGGTCGCTTCAAAAGATTTCTTAATTGGTTTTCGAAACTAGCCGTCAAAAAGAAAGACTCCATTTCCGCTACTTTCACCTCCATACCGCACTTATTGCACATCTTCACTTCATTTCCGGATATTTTAGACTGCTTACCCAACAATGCTTCACAGTGGGGACAAATTATGTTGTAACGGAAATATTCCGTCTCTGTCGTAAAGTATTTAAATAGCTTGTACTTTGTGGCAGGTACTACGTCTTTTGCAAACAACATATTTATGGTCTTCAGCGTGTCAATGATTCCAACCCATGTGAATGAGTGCCTTATGCCTAAAGTCATCACAGCCATTATGGTTTCTCCGCGATTTGTCGGTGTGCACGGACACAGGGGCTGAGAAAAGTATGCATTGTTCTCGGCTTCTTCGGCAAGATTATCCTCCTGCAAAAACCATCATCAAGTTTTCATATGACTTCGTTCGGCAATAAAGTTCAGATATTATATATCCTCCAGCTTGTAGAAATTATCACGAGTTCAATAAGTTATAGCCACAAATACAAAGTCGATTGAATTTCGAAAGAACACACGAGCCAATATAATTTAGTACAACTCACATCCATTTGATCGTAGCATTGCCGATCGTGATCGATATTCGTGGAACTGTCTATCCGAGAGCTGGTACGGGGTAACTGCCCCTGTGTAAAATAATATTATTAGCTTATATTGACGATCACTTTTACGGTCACTAATGACATTATTTGAAAATTATTTCGTGTAGGTATTATATTGTATATTATCCGTACCTCAAACATACTGTATGTAACTTCTTCAATGTCCTCATCGTCCGCAACCGCAACGTCCTCAACGTCCGCACACTCGTCACCGTCCACAACATCCTCAACGTCCGGCCCCTCATCGACGTCCTCAACGTCGATACCATCCTCAACGTCCTCAACATCACCCGCACTGTCCTCAACGTCCAGCCCCTCCGCGACGTCCTCAACGTCGATACCATCCTCAACGTCCTCAACATCACCCGCACTGTCCTCAACGTCCAGCCCCTCCGCGACGTCCTCAACGCCGATACCATCCTCAACGTGCTCAACATCGTCCACACCGTCCTCAACGTCCGCACCCTCCTCAATGTCCTCAACGTCCGGCCCCTCTTCGACGTCCTCAACGTCCTCAACTTCCTCACACCCCGCATCCTCCTCAATGTCTTCAACATCCTCAGTAACATCGGTGTCTTGAGTGTCCTCCGGGCCTTCCATGGTCTCAATTTCCTTCATTTCCTCAATGACCTCCATGCCCTCAATGTTCTCAATATTCGCTCTGCCCTCCATGCCCCCAGTGTCTTCAATAATTTCCTCTACGTCGTCAATATCCTGATTTTGAGAACTGACTGACGCTTCATCGACCTTCAACAAATAGTTCAAAGCATCTAATTTCGAGTTGTTGAAAAATAATATTCGAGCTGTGGAAAACACAGTAAGGTGAATGGCCCAGTTATTGAACCTCTAAGAGAGAACTTTGGTTATTTCATTTTTTTTTCATCATATGCGGTTGCGGTATTCCAAAATGTTTGTTCATGTTCAATAATATGGACACTTCGGAGGATTTAGATATTTTCTTCCAGACTTTTTTTTATAAATTGATTGTAAATAAACATTTCAAAAAATATATGTTTCATGTCCGAGTTGCTGAACACGCGCAAAGTCGCTGGCCCAGATACTGACTCGGTCAGGACCCAATTATTGAACACTTACGAATCTATCCGAAAAATAATAATTATTCTTTTATTTCACATTCACTCAGCTCCAGTTACGTCTACTTGCCAAACAAATGATTATAGAATTCGATATATTGGTGCAGCATTCCTGAGAAAACCGGAATAAACTGAACACCTTTTGGGTTATGAAACGGCGTTCAACAACTCGGACACCTGCTTAGGACGTCCTAAAGTCAATGTCCCAATCAATGATCGAATAGATCAGATAGAAGTGCTGATTTTTCAATCTGAATTTATAAACAATTGAAGTTAGTAACTATAAGTCAGAAATTCTCCTTGTTGGTATAAGTTCGAAAACTGAGCTTTCATTTGTCGATTTTACATAAGCGATCCGAAGAAAATTGAACAATCTATAACCAAATGTGTATCAGATAATGTCGGATCGTTCAATAATTGGGACGCGTTCAATAACTGGGCCATTCACCTTATTTGTTCGAAATATACTTGAATCTCTGGCAATAATTGCATCATGCTATCGTTTTATGAATACAATGAATCATTCATATTTCCAAACGCTCTGATCCTCATGAACAGTACTGCCCATAAATAAAAATATTAAACGGATATCTCGAAAAATATCCATATAGTATAATAGCTAAAATACAGTAATCGCAATGATCGCACATGTTCCTTAGCATTGCAGTGAAAACATAATTTCAATTGTTTGTGTCATATACATGGAGCATTTTATGTTGACCCTCCCAAGTGAAATTTTTCTTCCATAATTTTTATGAATAGTATAGCCCTACAAAACTCACGCATCTTACGCAACTCATTTTTTTTTTTTATTGAATCGTGTATTGGTGAAGTGTGAAAATTTTAGAACATTTGAGAACGGTAGAAAAATGTCTGATGTTCGTTTTGAAACAGTGTTGGGCAAATTCGTAATTAATTAATACAATTTGTAATTTGTAATTGAACCGAAATTGATTACCCAGTACAATTGTAATGGGTGTAATCAATTACATTTCCATTATTTACAAATAACAGCTATATGTATTGTATAATTACAAATTATACACTCGTAATGGGTAATGGACTTCGATTTCATGACAAACTAGAATTGTAATGGGTAATTGATTTCGGTTCAATTACAAAATACTACAGTAACATATACCTAATTGATTTTCTCTCTTTACAAATTAAAACCGTAATTTGTAATGAAAATGTAATTAATTACACCACGTGATTTACTGCTCACCAACACTGTTTTGAAGAGTCCGTTTTCACATATTTTTTCGAATTTACACTGTGACGCTGAAGATACGATAATAATGTGCATACAAATTTTGTCCCAAAAATTAGATACCGCATTCCTCGTGAACGGTATACGTCCTGTATACATAATACGTATTAGGCTGAAACTTGCTGAATTTACCAATCTTGGTTTACAGAATGCAAGGACAAAAATTGAGGCGAATCGATCTTTGAAGGGCCCAAACATTAGATGATGTCAGTGTAAGCGCACTGAAATAAAGTCACAATTTATGAATTTAATTTTTTTTCACAAACGGTTTTCACCATTGGTACAATATTTGATATACTATTCGTATTTTTCCGAAGTCAAATTATTCAAAACTGGACACAAATGAGACACAAAAAAAGTGTTATGGGCTCCCGGTCATACAACGCCTTCTAGTGCAGTATACTATATATTGAGTATTGTAATGAACAGTGGTAAAACTCGTTTGTGAAAAAAAAATTCATAAATTTTTACCTTATTTAAGCGTGCCTACACTGACCTGCCTCACTAATCGATCTTCTACTATAATAAATATTACGCTTCCGAAATATTAACCTATACAATTATTGAGTAAAATTTTACGTACCTGATCAACTTGTTTTTTATTGCGATATTTGGTTGACTTTGGCATTTCACTGTCAACTGAATCGCTATCAAAATATTTTTTATACGGCCCTCGCCGAATCCTCACTCTGCGAGGTGTGAATGAATTATTGGACATGATTGACTGTGGAACTGCACTCGATGGTATAATATAGCCTATCACCTTTTCAGGCAGCTATACCAGTCTTCTGTTTTTATCGCACCGCATGTACGTATTATTTTCCGGTACAGAACTCTGGAACTGGGAAAGTATCTATAAAGCGCAAAGGCACATATTTGTGTATTTCCCGCGCTTTAATGCGTCAAAGCGACTGTGAAAGCAGTAGTGTGTTCCTAATTTCTCTGAAGTGGGCGACATACACAAAAGATTGTTGGCAATACTAGCGGATAATTTCGGAACACACCTATAACGTTGACAACACTGCGTGCACACCGCAGCCACGCCGCGAGCGCGGGAAGAAATCTCACAAGTCACAGTTCACAGTCGCACCGCGGACAACACCACGCGGAGGCAGTGGATGTTCGACGCGCAGTCGAGAAAAATTGCCGTGATTCGTGAATATTATTGATGAAACCATGCCATTCGCTCGTGTCTACATATCAAAAGAAACGAGGCATGAAAACGTCAACGTCGGAGAGTTGATTGATTTCTACAAAATATATTCCAGTGGTGGGGACCCGTCTAAAAAAGTTTTCACACTGAAGAGAGCAGGTCAGCCCTCAGCAAGGTGCCAAGTTCTCCGCCTAGCAGGTTAGTGGATTATTCTTACTTATGTACAGGAACTGCAGCTACACGCATTTTTGTTTTCTGTTATCGATTACATACTACTATGCACACAGTGTCGTATTCAACACATTGTATGCGGCCGCTTTATAGGCCTAATTGCAGGTTAGAACGGCCACGTGATCAGTTGAGTGTCTGAAATTAGAATTTGTTCGAAGTGAGAAATTCCACTACTATATATACTTAGGTATATGACGCGAGTATCATTCCGTAATCATGTGGTGGCACTGATATATACATACTGACGGGATGCATAGCATAGGGACTGTCGCATATACCGAATACAAGGCCCGGGACGGACATTTTATTGTTAGTTACCTGAAAGCGGCGCGTAATTTGAAAACGAGTGTGCTTTAGAAAAATTTCCAGCGCTTTGTCATATAATCTTAGCAATTGGTAGCGTAACGTAACACTTGGCGGGGGTAAAAATGGCCAAAAATAGCGTTACGTAATACTTGAATGACGCCATATCGACTATAAAAAAAAAGATTGCATAATTAATATTTTCGTATCGTACATGGCTAGGACCTTTACCAACTACTCGATTTCTGACGAATTGCCCATTCAAAGTACATATTATTATAAGTACAGATACATGTGCAGATTTTGAGGTCAGAAATGCCAACGACACTATGATAGCGCCAGTTAGTATGTATGTGTATCAGAGCCATGGTGGGTATAACACAAGCTATGGCATATGCTCCATGTAAATACTATAATGCGGCTTGATTGTGTTAGATATAACCATGTGTCTCATCAAAGTTCTTTAAGGTCTCAGTATGTCATAACGTACTTGCATATTTATAGATTCGCTGGACGAATTGCAAAAGGTAATATCTGTTAAGAGATGTCCTGTGCCCAAATTAAATGCTACACTACTACAGGATGACTTCATCACCGACTCTCAAGATTTAGAGAACAACATCTCACGGACCAAAAAACGGAAGGTCAGTATAGGCTGAAGGCCTCCATAAATTGCTGCTCATTGATAAAAATTGTCTTTTCAAGCAAAATATTCCTAACTAGCGTGAGAATTTTGAAACTTCACTTACTTGCAATTTATTTTCATGATTGAATTGCATGAATTTGGTACTGCAAAAAACTAAACACTATCACCTAACCAATCATTTTTGTTATATATTATCAAGACTGATCAAAGTGCTCGAAAGACGAGCTCCCAAAGTGAGACGGCTAAGGAAATCCTTGATGCACATCGAGCTCGTGCTAGCTCGCAATACGTACGAACAGAGAAAACAGAAAACAGATCAGAGAGCGTATCAAAACCGAGTAAGCTGCAGACTGTATCAAAACAAAAGAAGCCGCAGACTGTATCAAAACCAAAGCTGCAGACTCTACCAAAACCAAAGCCGAATGACAAGGTATCGTTTCCAAGCTGTTTCTTAGGCCACAGGCTTTTTGAGATTTATTTATTTATATATTTCTGTTGAAAAGCAATATTCATTTTCGTCTTTTGAATAACTGAAGAGCATCCAAGCCAAAAATCCTAGTAGTATGATCCATTAACAAAATTTGCGACCTCATACGACAGAAAAAGTGTAGGGCGTGCGAAGAACGTATGCCAGTCACTTTGTAGTCGTTTTACTGCTAAGGATTGCGTATTACACATATACTTTCACCACAAGCCATAGAAAATAGGTTTTCAAGATATAAACTGCCATAGTCTATAAATTGCGAACAGGATTTATTTTCATATTAGACGTATTTCAGTGATTTTACAAACAAAAATGGACTTTTTTAAACAAAACTTTTGGTACCCACCCACGAAAACAGTATGTTCATGTAAGTCAATGTTTCAGACTGGTACGAAGATCAGAGGCACAGAAACAAACATCGAACATTACGACAGCAATGTAGACATGTTTGATTCACTATCAGAGGAATCAAATCCCATGATTGAACCTCTGAATGGTCCGGTCGAGCCTGCTACTCAAGAAGACCACGAAATTACTGACCTGAAAACTGAAGTTAATCACTGGAGAAAAATGTACGAAAATTTAAAGACTGGTGAGAAGTTTCCCTTGACCGAAGAAACTGGCAAAAAAATATTGCTGGCGCTCGAACAAAAGCAAGATTTAAAACAACCATCAGCTACAGGTATTTCAATGTAATTTTACATATATAATAAATCAACTGATCGTGATTCCTATGCGTTTAGTAAAGACTGTCCCGAAACGATCTCATTAAGGAAAACTTATCAGTAGCGAGATCCAAATGTATAAAAGTTTTTAAACGTCTTTGACGTTCTTTTTTCAACTAAAATTGCTCCATGAATGATTCCATACCAAAGTACTACCTAATATCGCAATACATTCAAGTTGAATTGATTTTATCAGTAACACTTCTGTTGCAGCAGTACCTGCTGTAGTCAATCTTGAAAATAAAACTTCACTTGCCAAGGATATGAAAGATTTAGGTGGCGGTGTACAGATGAAAAGAACATTATACACATCATTAATGCAGGGAGAAGAACCTAGCAAAATTATCATCAACCTCGCACATCATATTTGGGGTGTTGAAACACTAGCCAACCGTTGTGTTCGCAAACAGGGAAATGTTAAGGAGCCGCAGCTTGAAGAAGACAAAAAAGAAATAGTCATCTATCATTTCCAGAAGTGGCTGAACACTTCAGAGTATTCAAAATCAAAAGATTTGATGAAGAAACAACTGCTCAAAGTTAACAAATACTTCAACTCTGCTATCTCCAGTGCACGGAAAAAACTCAAACCCCGAATGAATGCAGGGCAAGCATCGGAGAAAGAAACTAAAAAAACGAACGAATCTGTATCGAAACCACGAAATGATATCAAATCACAAAATCGTCAAGTTTTAAAGGAGATACATAGTCAATCCAAAGAAGATACTGTTGATAAGGGTATGTGGGTATAAGAGTACATTACATTATTTTATAACAAGGCTACAATTCAATTTTTGATATCTGAAATTAATGTTTTCGTTTGGTATTAATTTCTATAATTCCACTTGATTTCTTTTAATTCGATAAATTGAAATATTTGTTCAAATGATCCTCGATAATTCACCCGAATTTAAGTGAGTACCTGAAACGTACAATTCATCTCTTGCCTTTCCTGTTGACTTAGATAAAGATTGATTGTTCCAATTTAACTCATTTTTACCAATTAGGCTTCATTTGTCTCAATTCGTTTAATTCGATTTATTTCTCGAGTAATAAACGATAATTCACTAGAATTGAAGTTGATGTTTGGAAACTTCAATCCTCTTGTCATATTTTATGTTAATCCAAAATTATCAATTCACTCTAATTTGTGTGAGCTCCCATTATCTCAATTTGAATCATTTCTCGTTAATTCAGTTAATTCGCATTTCCGTAATTATTCCTCATTAATTCTGTTTTTTTACTAGTTCGGTAATTTCTCATTAATACAGTTATTTCTGAGTAAGTCAGTTGATTCTCAATTATTGAGGTGAATTATAATTATTTCATGAGCCTAATATGACACGTCAATTGAACGAGTTATTTTCCTCTCGAGCTGCCTATTAATTATTGAGCGAAATTTCATTAATAATTTGTCACGACTGTATATTTCAGCAGAAAGAAAGAAGCAAATAGACCGGCAAACTCGCGATGGATCATTCGATTCGGATGTTACTATATTCAATATGGATGTCCTCGAAAAATCGTCAGTATCTGATAACCGGCGAAATTCAGAAGATGAGACCATGCAGGATTTAGAATCGGAGAAGCAGGGGGACGATTCAGAATCAGAGAAGCAAGAGGAAAATTCGAGATCAGAGAAGCTGGAGGACGATTCAGGCTCAGAGAGGCACGAGGACGATTCAGAGTCAGAGAGGCAGCAGGATCTAGAAACGAATCGTAGCTTGCAGCCAGGTACTTAATGTCCAATATTAATTTGAATATCCTATAATACATTCAGAATTCTAATATGTTGGTTTAAAAAATAACAGTGAGAGTTAGAAACTTTGCGCGCTTGGACCTTCAGGATGATGAAGACAGAAGTACAGATAACTCTGCTACAGATGAAGACAAGGAAACTGCGAACCGTACTTAAGAATAATACTTGCAGTAGAACTTCAAACGAGACGTTGGTATGAGACGAATTAATCAGAGCTAACATTTTACCTGTAAGGCGAGTATCCCGCATTTCGACAATGTTCTAATTGTTGACATTTTTGCTTGCATCATCAACCGTTACTTCTAAAACTATACGAAAATTAAATTGTTTTCTCTAATCCAAGTATCAATTGGATTATATCATGGTAAAATTTAGGATTCTTTATTATCAGTTGACAATTCAGCTATAAAGTAAAGATGTCAATAATTGGATCTTGAGAGAGTCATTTTGTTAAATTCGATTTTATTATCATCATTATTATTTTGTATTTCTTTTTCCGAAAAGTTTGGAGTTTATCTTTACATCGTGTCATATATTACCTAAACTTGGGTTTAAACTTGTTGTAAGTATAGCATAATGCCACCTACAGTAAGAATAATGAAAACTTACTCTAGCAAAGGACTGAATGCTGAATATTCCTAAATATGCTGTGTTATTTTATACTGAGTCATTATTATTAATTATAGTTATAAGTTATCGGATACGATGTGGAGCATATTTTCGCATAGGTCTGTTTCTTTGTATTCGAATGCTAATCCGAATTCAAATACGTGCATCCAAGTAAGAAGTCATTTTGACTGAGAACTAATATCTGGATTTTTAATCCATTCACATGATTTTTTCTTTGAATTTCACTTCATTCAATTTTATGTACTCCATGAATCTCTCTCTGCAGCTTTTGAGCATCATTTCATTCAATAAGCGACTCTTTTAAAAATTATTTCTCTTGAACGATTTGATTTCTATGATAAGTGATATGAGCTACTGGCTGTGGAGTATGACGGTACTACATACAGTTCCACATGTAAGCCTACATATTCTCGAAATCATGTTTTTCGTATGATCAAATAACAGTCTGGACGTCCATGAAATTTTTCAAAATCCTATGAAACTCTATCTAGGGTTCATTTTATTAAAACATGTCGCAATATGAGCACATTATTTTTTATCATTTCATACTATCTTCTAAAATTTCACCTGAGCTTGTAAAATTGTATAAAACCATACCAAACAAATATCGTATTATACCATTCGATAAACTGAGATAAAATTTCGTTCGTATTATTTCATAGAAACCAAACAGAGACAATTTTCAAGACGCTTACAAAATTTCCTAGAATTCCAGAATTTTATCCGATCGTACTCGTGAAAAACTATTCTTGGATTAGGTTAGAAACGACGGTTGATTCAAGAAGAGTTTTTGCTGTGAGTAAAATCGTGTATAAACACCATTTTCTCCTGGGTATACATATTGAAAACATAGATTCGTGAATATTGCCTGCATATAAGTAGAATGGTATTTATATAGGTCGCATTTATATAGGTCTAACTATGTTTGTTGCAAATACGGTCAGATGTTTTCGATCGAATATTTTTTAATCTTACCTAGTATTGATCATATGGCAGGCTATATTAAACTATAGTATACGTAATATATGTATTACTATGTTCTATTTTCCATACGTACCTGTACTGTGCAATTCGCGTCACACTTATGTACCTGATAATACTCTATAAATTATATATTATGCTTATAAACTTTTTCATTCATTCAAAAACCGTGATAAGACTGCGTGGGACTATGCTATAACCAATATGATAACATTGATGCTTCTCCCTGAATGCGAATCAGTGAAACTCGATCACTTGAAATGAGCGAGGTTTCCTGACATTTTCTAATCTTGGTCCGCGGACAACGATTATTCGATTGGTCGCTTTCAACGGCAAAACGGAGGTGAGTAAATATTACATATACTATTTGGAAATGCGTTACAGTCGATTTCAGCAATTTGAATAGATATAGTTTATATTATGATGGTGATGATATCGAACTATACGAACCAATTTTATTCGTTATATGCCTCTAACTAAAAGATATAGTTTATATCTACATATATATACACTTTTGGGAGACACTGTCTTGGTTTTCTATGTAGTATGTACTAACAACAAAACTATTGTAATTTTTGCTCCTGCGCTTCATGCTTAAGAAAGATTAAAAAAGGTTAAGATAAGTGTTCTCTTGAGCATGCACGGCAGTTTTGTTGGAATGTGTATAATAATGTGTATATCATACGTGACAGTTTTCTACACAATTAGTATGACAAACTACGACAGCATTATTATGTTCTACGCAAAAAGCATGAATGAAACTAGGATATTTAAGGATGGTATACGAAAAACTATATTAATTGCGATGGTAGAATACGCGAAACTATGCCATTTTACAATAATATACGGAAAACCATGTCTTTTTACGATAAAATACGAGAATCTGTGATATGTTTTTACGCAAGTGACGTGAGAACTACAAATGATTACGATAGTATACGAAAAACTATACCACTGTACGATAATATACGAAGAATTATACCATTGTACAATAATATACGAAGAACTATACCATTGTACGATAATATACGAATAAGTATGCCATTTTACGATAATATACGAAGGACTATACCATTGTACGATAATATACGAATATTTATACCATTGTACAATAATATACGAAGAACTATACCATTGTACGATAATATACGAATAACTATGCCATTTTACGATAATATACGAATATTTATGGCATTTTACGATATTATATGGAAAACAATTGACATACATGAAGAGCGTCGATAAAAATATTACAGAAAATTATTCAAATGTATGAGAATCTACGAAAAACTACCATATTCTACAAAAATTTCTACGCATAAACTACGAAATAGTCCCAAAACAGGCAGAAAATCGTAGAAGTTTTCGTAAATAATCGTAAAAATTTTCGTAGTTGGTCGTAAAAATTATTTTCACCAGGGTAACCTTGAATATTTGAATAGATTGTTGAACCTGAGAGGAGGGACAATTCACACCACCATTCCATACTACAGGGTCATTGGAGATACAGAACGTTGTCCCACCGCCCCCCAGCTTCATAATTATTAACAGAAAACTGTGACGGGGCTGCAATTTGGTCCCATCAATCTTGAAATTGCCGCGGATAAGCCCTGAGAATCAACAGCGGAGCTGAAATTCAGTCTCACGAGTCTTGAACTTGCATCGATAAGTCGTAAGAATTAGAAAAGTCAATTCATGTTGAACCTGAGAGTAGGGACGATTCAAACCACCATTCCATACTACAGGGTAATTAGGGATACGAAATATTGTCCTGCGGCCCCCCTAACTCAATAATCATCACCAGGAAACTGTGACGGGGCTGCAATTTGGTCCCATCAATCTTGAAAATGCCTCCGATGAGTCCTGAGAATCAACAGCGTAACTGAAATTCAGTCTCACTAGTCTTCAACTTGCATCGATAAGCCATAAGAATGAAAAAGGTCCATTTATCTTGAACCTGAGAGTAGATGTTAAGAGTAGAAACAATTCACACCACCATTCCATACTACAGGGTCATTGGAGATACAGAACGTCGTCCCACCGCCCCCCAGCTTCATAATTATTAACAGAAAACTGTGACGCGGCTGCAATTTGGTCCCATCAATCTTGAAATTGCCTCCGATGAGCCCTGAGAATCAACAGCGGAGCTGAAATTCAGTCTCACTAGTCTTCAACTTGCATCGATCAGCCATAAGAATGAAAAAAGTCCATTTATCTTGAACCTGAGAGTAGATGTTGAGAGTAGAAACAATTCACACCACCATTCCGTACTACAGGGTCATTGGAGATACAGAACGTCGTCCCACCGCCCCCCAGCTTCATAATTATTAACAGAAAACTATGACGCGGCTGCAATTTGGTCCCATCAATCTTGAAATTGCCTCCGATGAGCCCCGAGAATCAACAGCGGAGCTGAAATTCAGTTTCACGAGTCTTGAACTTGCATCGATAAGCCGTAAGAATTATAAAAGTCAATTCATGTTGAACCTGAGAGTAGGGACGATTCAAACCACCATTCCATACTACAGGGTAATTAGGGATACGAAATATTGTCCTGCGGCCCCCCTAACTCAATAATCATCACCAGGAAACTGTGACGGGGCTGCAATTTGGTCCCATCAATCTTGAAATTGCCTCCGATGAGTCCTGAGAATCAACAGCGTAGCTGAAATTCAGTCTCACTAGTCTTCAACTTGCATCGATAAGCCATAAGAATGAAAAAAGTCCATTTATCTTGAACCTGAGAGTAGATGTTGAGAGTAGAAACAATTCACACCACCATCCCATACTACTGGTTCATTGGAGATACAGAACGTTGTCCCGTCGCCCCCCTTTGGTCCCACCAATCTCTAAATTGCCTTGATAAGCCCAAAGAATCATCAGCGCAGCTGAAATTTTGTCTTATGAGTCTTGAACTTGCATCGCTTGACCCTAAGAATTATCAGCGCAGCTGAAATTTAGTCTTCTGAGACTATTTACACCACCATTCCATACTACTGGGTCATTGGAGATACAGAACGTTGTCCCTAGAGTCTTGAACTTGCATCGTTTGACCCTGAGAATCATCAGCGCAGCTGAAAGTCAGTCTCACAATTTTTTGAATTGCCTCGATAAGCCCCAAGAATCACCAGCGCAGCTGAAATTTAGTCTTATGAGTTTCGAACTTGCATCGCTCAGCCCCAAGAATTATTAGCGGAGCTCTGATTGAGTATCAGATGCCAATCAGTCAAAATGTTACTGTTACAAAATGCACAATCAAACGATGACAAAGTACGATGTTATAATATGAAAATCAATAAAAAAAAAATAAAAACAGAACACTCAATGAAATTCAAAAAATGATGAATTTCATTTTTTAATGTTTGATTTAGTAACATGCGATGCAAAAATAGTTTGAGTCATCCTATTCGAATTCGGCTGGCATCATAAATAGTACGATAATCCAGGCGGCGTTGTGTTGAGTTTCATTTGTTTTCAGATACCTCATTTCAATTTTCGATTCCCTCACGTAATATTATAGCGTTTTCCATTTGCACAGTTCTGTTCAGTTGTGTTACACCGTCCTACACCGGAACTGTGTTCTTACACCGCCCGAAAGAGAGCGCATCTTGCGCACACTACATTCGAGTTTGTTTTGAGCTTCCCAAGGCCAAACAACATGGCCTCTGAATAGAGCAAGTTTTGAGCTTACCCGACGCGGGTCGTTCAAATTTCTTTTTGCGACGCGGGCCGTTTAGAGGTTATTTAATTCAAAAATTGTATCGCATTATGTTGTGGACAGAGGAAATTTTGGAATCATCTTCGTCATCATCGAGTGACGAAGAATACTTATGGCTATTGGCAGAAGAAGAAGAGCGCAATCGAAATGATCCAGAAGTCTTGATGGATTTCGAATCATCATCATCATCGAGCGATGATGACGTATTTGCAACGCTAAAAAGAAGTAGGCCTAAAGTTCGTGACTACCTTAAAAAAACCGTTGACTACTACACTGACGAAGAGGTAAGTTTTTCTTGTCATTTTAAATTGTGGCTCTTATAGACATAGAACTGACATAAAATTTCAATTATTTCATTCATTTCATTAATGATGTCCGTACAGTTCAGGCAAACGTTCCGTGTTGGGAGAGAAATGGCGAACCAGCTGATCCAGGGTTACGAACAATCGGAATTTCATCCATCTGGGGAGGGCCTTGCTGGCTTACAGTGTAAATCAGCAGAAGAAGACATTCTCTCATTCCTTTGGATTGTCGTAGTATAATGTCGTAGTATTATATTTCAGCCACCTATTGACCTTTTATAACATTCTTAGCATGTAGGTACTACACGCAAAAAAAATATAATATAATTTTTGCATCTTCGGCGGTGAATATATGGACAGCACTTTATTGGTGTAAAATCTACACCAATTGGATTAAATTAAGTTAGATTTTTCGTAACCTGTACAATCGGTATTAAAAACCGTAACACAATTGATGTAGATTTAACTCCAAAGAAAATGCTGTCCATATATATTTACTACCGAAGATGTAAAATTTAGCGCACTTTTTTTCCGTGTACGCATGAAACATTATTTATTGCAAACGTGAACCACCTCGTATTCACAGCTGTAATTAAAGATGTTTTGGTGACTCTATCGTTCGCTATCTTATACATTCACATATTTGAATTTATCGGACGAGGCGAACCAAATTAATTAATTATTGGTACCCACCAAGGAGAGATTCTTCCTCTATTCGAGCGTGCAAACCTTGGTGGGACCGAAAAAAACCTATAGAAAAATCAAATTTTTATTTTTAATTCTTCGAGTAAAAATTCCCCCGGCCCGGGTTTGAACCGGGACCTTCGCATTTGTACTGCGACGCCTTGTCCAATTAGACCACCGAGGGGCTGAAGGAATCTTTACTCGAAACTTGTATTATGGTATACTAGACACGTCATTGTCCCAGTGTCAGATGTTTGTTTTGGTGACTCTATCGTTCGCTATCTTATACATTCACATATTTGAATTTATCGGACGAGGCGAACCAAATTAATTAATTATTGGTACCCACCAAGGAGAGATTCTTCCTCTATTCGAGCGTGCAAACCTTGGTGGGACCGAAAAAAACCTATAGAAAAATCAAATTTTTATTTTTAATTCTTCGAGTGAAAAAATGCGAAGGTCCCGGTTCAAACCCCGGGCCGAGGGAATTTTTACTCGAAGAATTAAAAATAAAAATTTGATTTTTCTATAGGTTTTTTTCGGTCCCACCAAGGTTTGCACGCTCGAATAGAGGAAGAATCTCTCCTTGGTGGGTACCAATAATTAATTAATTTGGTTCGCCTCGTCCGATAAATTCAAATATGTGAATGTAATTAAAGATATTTTTTCCATTCTAAGGTTCGCAGGAAACAAATGTTGCCTGAGGGATGTGGCAGAAAGATTTGGGACGGGATTAGTCACTTGCTACAGACAACATATACGGGTCAGGAAATACCTCCTACATATCGCTCCTAACGTAATCAAATTTCCGGAGAATAAAGAAGAAACTGCTGCAAAATTTGAGCAGGTACGTACTTCATGAACATTACAAATATGTTCGCATTTCTATTCGTGACAATCATTGTATTCCATGTATCTATTTGTTTTCGAATTTACATTAAAGGATTCACACTATAAGACTTCTCCTTGTATCTATAGTATCCTACACCTACCATAATGTAATCCTTATACATTATTTCATCAGCACCCTGCCTTAGTTTGCTTCTATGTCTGAACTTTTATTTGCTATTATCGTGTTGTACTCGATCACTCGGCATTATATAAACAGTGAAGTTATCGATCTGGTCGAGTCAAATGATTTTATTTGCTATTGTTAATCTCATAATTGTCCCGTCTGTTTGGTTCCGAACGAAATGGAAAATTGTTCAAGCAAAAAGTTGAAATAAGTATAATACTCTGACCATCTAGTTATAGTTGGGCCAACTAATAATGCTTCCAGCTCGCGTACCAATGCATAACCATTTTCTCATTAACTATAGTTCCCTCCCTCCTCATATGTATATCTACAACTTCCCTGACCTTTTTCTGGCCCCACTTTTCCACTTTGAGATTTTCTTTCTTCTCTTCACGCCTGGTCCCCATCATTCGCTCGTCTCTCTTTTTGCACTATCTTTTCTTATTCTGTATCCTCTTTTGTGTCGTGACCCGATTTCCTTTCCGCAATTTATTGCGTCTATGGGATCACTGGTAACTCATTCTTTTTGCTTCCATATATTAAAAAAAAATCCTTTTCGTATGTCCAACGCCCTTTGCTTTCCATGTGACTTTTTCACTCTGTTGCTTGCATTTTTTGCAGCTCATCTGGTTATGGCACTCCGGTATCTGACCGTCTTCATTTCTCGTTTTCGTTTCTTCCTTAGGTACGTTTCCCGTTTTAGTTGACTGTTGTTCCCTTTATCATATTATTGCTCCTTCACCCATTCTTCTGATATGAACTGTCTTCCACTTTTTTCATATGCCCGACTCTGCCTGCCCTTCCCACTTTCCTTTTCTCTTACCTCTACATCTCCCAGATTATTGTCCCGTTCCAGATTTCTGGGTTTCCTAATGTTGTCGGGTGCATAGACGGAACGCATATCCCGATTAGAACACCTGCAAGAAAACTGAAACATACGTATGTTAATCGACATGACTGGCCGTCGTTAACCTTACAGGCGGTATGTGATTCGGACCGAAGATTTATTGATGTATTTACCGGAATTCCTGGAAAGATGCACGATGCTCGCGTACTCCGATTTTCCGACATAAATCCAGAATTGCCTGACATTTGTGGGGACCAATACCATTTGCTTGGGGATGGAGCCTATGCTCTGCGACCCTGGCTTTTGGTACCGTATAAGAATTTTGGGAATATGCCATACGAAGAACGATTGTTCAATCTCAAGTTTTGCGCCACTAGAGTTCTAATTGGAAATGCATACGGACTGTTAAAGGGCCGATTTCGACAATTAGCTCTCCTAGTCGACATGCATAAGGTGGACAAAATGTCGCAATTTATAATCAGTTGTTGCGTATTACACAATCTCTGTATTGATCACGGAGACGAGTACGATTTCATAGCGCCTTTAGACAATGCAGAAGACCAGGTTGCTCCAGTACAAAACATTGCAGACATGGCACTGCGAAGAGCAGGGGCTCAAAAAAGAGAACAAATTAAGCAAAGCTTTCTATAGTTCACCCCCATAGTTCGTTCTGTGACACAAAGTCTGCACTAAAAGCATGCGTACGAGTGATAATAGTGTACTGGACTTCTCACTCCCACTCATGCTACAAGTGAGACCATTGGTGCGAACCATCCTCTTCGGTGCAAACCCGATGTCCCCGCTACCTTGGGGTGATAGTTCTCAAATCGGTTTCTGAACCTGAGTCCGTGCTCCTTCTTTGAGTCTCCACGTCTTGTAAATTTATGAATGACATGATATTTGTGCAATGCATATGTATATTTTTATACATCGTAAAATCGTTAAATGAAAACAAAATGTAAGAAAAACAGATTGTAAGTACGTATTAATTTATTTTTGGATAAGTCAGTATGTATTAAATTAGATTGGTCATGTCGTATTCATTTGCCCTACAGACCATTCAGGATTGACCGAAATTTTAGACTTCAAAGTTAAATAACGGTTTTTTTTTTTCAAGTATTTCTTTCACAGTTTCGTGAAATTTTATCATTGTGATGTATCCTTACAACAGTTTTTTAGTTTGCTTTACTCAATTTGGATTTTAATTTGAAAGTAAGTTATATTTTATAAAATTGCAGTTTGTTACAAAACGGTCTGTAGGGCAAGTAAATACTACGGCTGCGATTTACTTACTTATTCATAGACCATCAAAGCATTTTATTTTTGAGTAAATGCAGTACGAACATTTCACATATAAACTTAACCTTAATCTTTATTTTTAGGAACTGTAAAACATATGTGATATATGGAGGGCAAGCGTGATACATTGTATAGTCTCTTGACTGACTCATCACAGCCTTAAATATACCGTATTTACACTGGTATAAGCCGCACCCCGATTTTAGAAGGATAATATTTTAACAAAGCCCTATTAATCCCTAATAATTGTGCCCCAAAAAGCGTAAAAAGGTGCGGCTTATACCCGTGTAAATACGGTAAGTAATATATTTTTTATCGAGTTTTAATTTGTAGGAATAAGGCAACATATTTGAAGGGTTCAGTGCCAAAATAGTCTGTTCGCAGACTGTTTATGTTTACAGACAAATAATCCACATTGTTGATGAGGCCTATTCGGCTGACGGTAGTCGGAACCAAAGAGGATAGGGTAGAGTGGAAGGTCCGCGTAGCCACCGCCGTGAGCGCCATCTAGTGAGTCCGGGCCCACAAGACGCCTAGTTGTATTGGTGACGTGTCCGCATATCCATGTGACTATGTGACTCATACTAACGCGAGTTATGCCGCGGCAGGTGTTTTTAGTGGAAAAACGTGCCTACGAGTCAAAAATGTTACATGAATGTGGGTTAGAAGGCTGCAAGAAAAGCCTACGTATGCACCCGCGTCAAACATTTTTCCATATTCCACGAGATCCCTAATTGTAAGTATTCAACGACGAGTAACCTAACCTACTCCAGTCCACTCGATTACGATTTGTTTGGCAATACAGCAGTATGTATGTACTGTCGTAGTAATCTATTTTGCGTGCATTACAGATGTGCCGAATGGGTATCTTTTGCTGGTGTTGGAAAAGGTGATGCAGAGTTCCGCATTTGTATAGACTACTTCGATCCAAAGTGCATATTCAAACGCCATCCACAATGTTCAGACATTGGCTCGAAACAGCAGTCCCTGCACTATCAAGCGAGGAGGAAGTACGAAAATTTGTTATCTGACTGATATAAAATGAATCGCCTGCGGGTCAAATTCACGCCGTATCATAATTATTGCAGATGAGATCGTAACGTTGATTAGACAAATTACAGAGTGCTGCTCAGGCTTAGCAAACAGATGATAAAATTAGAAAATTTGGAACAAAAAAAGTTTGGGGCCAAATTGAGGTGAATAAAAAAAAAAGTTAATTACTGTACATATTGTAAATACTGTGAATAGTGTGAATAGCGTAAATAGCGGAGGTATTAATGTTCCTCATACTACTAATTTTCTATTTTTTCATGTAATTTACATATTTTTGTTATTATTAATACACGTTCTACTATGACTTTACATCTGTGTTTGTGTATTTTTTAACCGCGCAAATACCTAAGATTCCAATATTCGAATCCAAAGCTACCGCTACCGCTAGATCGGGGAGTGGGGGGTCACTAACTCGGGCCCGGACTCACTAGAGGCGCTGCGACACCGGCTACGAAATTTTACACGGGCGCTTATGGGACCTTCCACTCTACCCTATCCTCTTTGGTCGGAACGAGACTCATTGACGATGTGGGTTCGGTTCTCTGACTCTGGCTCTGAACCGTTCATTCGATTGATCCCGGGTGCTATGTCGCAAGACAAGAAACAAAACCCATGCCCAGAAGTCAAGTTTTGTCAGTCGTAGACTACCCAAAGAGCTGTGAATCTATGCTGACTGCAAACTGTCGCTATCGTCTAGATTGAGTTTCCCATGCACCTGTTTCAACACTTTAATTTTTTCTTTATGTCGCCTCTCTTTTGCAATTTCTTTCATTTTTGTAGACTCTATTATTGCTTCGGCAACAGACATGTGGCGGTTTTTTTTTTTACAATCTTGACTTGTTTAGTTGCGTGCATCTTTTTACGTGCGTGTCGTTTCATATTTATTGCGTTAGATTTTTCAGGGCCGTCTCCGCTAGCCTCTGTGGAAGAAGTAGATGACGTCATGATGTCATCTGTGTGGTTCCCTGGGGTATCATTTTTCCCAATCTTCTTCAGTTTCCCAGTACTATTGCCGGGGTTCAGTTTTTTTAAATTGCGTGCACTCCTGAGTACTTCTGGTTGCAAGCTGTCATCAATGGTTTCAATAACTCGTAGTTCCTCCTCAAATGGCATGTCTTTGGGCATATCCTTTCTTGCAGCGCCCGATTTGGAATTGTTCGTTAAAACTTCTTTTCTTGCTCATATTACAGTTTTATATTTATTTTCGACTTGTTGTGGAGTTTTATTCAAACCGTATTTATGCAGCAGCTTTCTAGAAAGTTTTTGCCAAATTGCTTTCTTGTTTTTGAACGTCTTTCCAGGTCCCATATTCTGCATGTAGGTTCCAAACTTATCTAGGAGGTACTTAGTTTCATCTGTGCCGAATTCTGTAACAAAGTGCCATTATATTAATTTAATGCATGCTTATAATATACCATGGTGCATACATGATATCTTGAAAATGTTATTACACTTCATCAGACTCACCTGTGCTCACTTTGTTGCAACTCGAATAATCTTCACTGCTGTACGAATCAGCCTCTGGTTCACATCTCTGTTCCATGGAATCGATTGAATTGAAACTGGCATTTTTGGGTATACCAGAATTCACTTTATTCATGACCAATGTTGTGACAGAACCCTCGTCTATGATTTGCTCTCTAATGTGAATAAATAAAACAAAATATAAATATACATTAATTAATACTTACATGCATGCAATTCGACATCATGTTTCCTCAAAGAGTAATATATTGTGTGGAATTTTTACTTTGCCATTATACTTACTCTAGACCATGAAATCTGGTAATTTTTGTGATGGTATCACCCTCGATGGCAATCTGCTCGTCTGTGACAAGTTCGTACACATATGACGTGTAAAACGAATTATCTGCTAGAAATAAAAAAAAAAAAAACACAACGAGTTTCAAGGTTTGTGAATTAACGGTCTGGATATGAAATGAGTAATCGTTGTAACTATTCGCACAGGAACGAAACACGAGTAAAGTCTGGTTTGGGATATGCTAGAGAATTGCGCTATGGTGCAGGAATTGTTATTTTGTGTGAAACTACAACTCAGTGGTGAATAACCTAGGTGAAGGAATAATTTTTTAACCCCTAACGTGTGGTGGTCAGATACCCAAACGAAATGCATTTCCTACATGGTTATTTTGTAATCTTGCATGACTTTAGAGTGTGCCTAACGTGACTTCATTCGAGCCACGTTTCCGTATAAATAGCAACAGCGGTAATTGATACAAAATCGGAGTAGTTAACTTTATAACCTACTAACCAAACAAAGAATACTTACTCAATAATTTGCGGTATAAGTCCATTTCGTTTAGCTTCAAATCGATACAGAAAGGAGCGTTGTTGACAGTGCCGTTTACGAATATAGAAGCCATGGTCACAAATCGTAAAAGCAGGCTCAAAACGAAATAGGTCAAGACGCCATCAACAAAACGAGAACACACAACCAAAACAAACGATCTCTTAAGCATCCTTTTCACTTTTCAGAGGCCATGTTGTTTGGCCTTGGGAAGCTCAAAACAAACTCGAATGTAGTGTGCGCACGATGCGCTCTCTGTCGGGCGGTGTAAGAACACAGTTCCGGTGTAGGACGGTGTAACAGAACTGAACAGAACTGTGCAAATGGAAAACGCTATTAGTTTATCCGTTTCCTTGGTGACCGGCCAAGGAGAACAAGAATAATTGACTATCAAGCTAATTATCGCTCTGTTAAAGAAGCGACATTATAACTTCTTCAGAAATTGTTAATTAATTGTAAACTGAGAGTGAGAGGATCATCAAGTTAGTTTCGTTCCTTACATTCGTTAATTATTTGTTCCGTTATTATCGAGTTGTTACTCATTTGCAAGTTATAATAAATAATAAATTAGCTTCATTACATTCGTTAAATATTCGTTTTCTCATTTTCCGAGTTTTCATTATTTATTTAACATAATCAGTTCGTTCGTTACCTCGTTAAAATTATTATACTGAAACTCTAATACTATTCGAATAATACTAATTATAAATACTATCAACTAATCAACTATCAACTGATAAACCACACTCACTATGAACTAATAAACTATTAACCAACAAGCTACACTTAGTATAAACTAATAAACTAATAAACTATACTGTTGAACTATACTATAATACTCAAATAAATTGTAATAATTCCGCTTTTTCGCGATGGTACGCTACACGTACACGAGACAGGAGAAACTGTACTGGTCACACATGTATTTTGCGGGTGAAACTATTCCACGAATTGTGGACCACTTCGCAGCGGAATTTCCGGACCGTCCAGTTCCTTGTGAAAACACTGTTAGAAATGCAGTTACGCTACTCGAAGATGGAGAGGCCGTCAATCCAATCGGCGTAATACATCCCAGGCCCAATAGAGCGCTTCCATTCGAAACTGAACTCGATATTGTACTGATGTACCTGCACGACGATGATCTGAGTACGAGGATTGTTGCGCAGGAGCTCGGCGTCGCCCAGTCGACCGTACACAAGGTGCTCAAAAAGCATCACAACCGGGCGTACAAGATTCACCTGCAGCATCAATTGCCTCGAGATGGTGATGCATACAACAGAATGGTCTTCTGCGAAGACATGAGTCGTCTCATCGACGAGGACGAGGGACAGCTATGTCGCAGAATCTGCTTCACCGATGAGAGCACAGTCCAGCTCTACGGTGCCCCGAATCGGCAAAACAGTAGGGTTTGGGCTAAGGTGAACCCCTACGTGTCTCGAGATATACGATCGCAGTATCCCCAGAAGGTTAACGTATGGTGCGGGTTAATCTGCGACGAGCTCATCGGACCGTACTTCTTTGAGGGAAACTTGACGGGCCAGATGTATCTGGAAATGTTGCGAAACCAAATTATTCCCCGGATACGAGCAGTGCAAGGGGATAATGTAAGTATGTCGAACAATAAGCTTCTGGGGTGTCAGGATATTCGTGCGCAAGTTAAGGGGGTATAATACACTGTCGAAATGAATTTGAACACAGGGCTTTCGGAGATGGTAAATAAAGATGAAGGATTATACTGACACCAGTGAAAGTATCCCTTCGATCATATTCCTTCCGATCCTTCGATTGTGACCCCAGTTTTCTGCCCTTGTCCTTCAAAATGCTTCATGTTGCTTCTCAAACAGGACGAAGAAATATATTTCCAGCAGGATGGCGCACCCGCGCATTGAACTTTGGCTGTTCGCCAATACCTTGACCAGCAATTTCCTGGTCGATGGATAGGACGTAACGGACCAATCGCTTGGCCCGCACGATCCCCGGATCTGGCCCCGCCGGATTATTTTTTTTGGCGTCACGTGAAATCTTCACTCTATCGGCGGTACATACCCGACGTTGAAACTTTGAGGTTGAATATTCTTGAAGTTGTCGACAGCATACCCCCTATCCACATTCGAAACGCTGTTGACAGTTTTTACGACCGCTTAGGCTACTGCACGAATATGTATGGCAGGCAATTTGAAAAGTTCCTGAAATAGTAGAAAAACAGTGAGTACTTTTATCAATTGCCAATATGTTGAGGGAAACGTGGGTAAATATGACATTGTACGGGTCACGGAGTAGTAATAAGGAGATACCACTCAAGCAGCATTCGGCTGAAAAGTCGGCCCAGTTTTTGAGGCAGAGTAGAGGCTTTGTCAAGATGCGATTTAAGCGCCTCTTGCGGTGTAAACCTGTATAATCATCTTACGCGTGATCTGATTCGACCACGTAGGAAATTTCCGAAAGAGGCGCTCAAATCGCATCTTGAATAGCCTTCTACTTTACCCCAAAATTGGGGACGTGTTTTACCGTGGAGTGGTATCTCCTTATTACTACTCCGTGGTACGGGTATTCATATTAAGGGCATGCTGCACTCGATTGTTACCGACATTTAGATATCTCTGAATATCAAGTACACGGAAGTAAATCGCGAAAAAAAAACAGCTTCTTAGCGGAATCCTACAAATGATTCTGAACAGATACGTGCAACAATATTTTGAATCTACTACAAAATGGAGGAATGGCATGGTCTCTACGAAGTCATGATAGTAATTTTGTAGAAACCATGCCATTCCTTCATTTTTGAGTAAATCCAAAATATTTTCGGACGTATCTGTGCGGAATCACGTGTAGAATTCCGCCAAGAAGATGTATTTTGTGATTTACTTCCGTGGACTTGGATATTCGGAGATATCTGAATGCCGGTAACAATCGAGTGCAACATGCAATATTAATCGCTAGCTTACCTTATAACCGTAATTCACATTATTCAATATTTTATCAGATATCCTGACTGGAATCCATGGTCCTCCAGCTTGAACGATTCCACGCCCAGAAATCCAATCCCATTGAATGTTCTTCCGGCTCCTCGTATCCTCCATTGAAACCTAGGACCTTAGATAAGACCTAATTATCATCTAAATTGAGGTTATTTAATATTGTTTGAAAAGTTCGCTAAAGAAAATCTATCGAGATACAAATCTTACCTTTTTTTGAATAACCATTCAGGCCCTAATATTTTCATGCCTCGTTGTACAACAATTTCGCCGTAAGTTATTGTTATCGTATGATGACTCAGTGTCAAATTAAAATGATTTACCTTGAATGTTCAAAGAAATTCCGTTAGAGTAATAATGATGAAGCGCTTACTGATTACTGAATTGATTGAAGACAGCCCTATTAATAGGATTATACTATTTCGATTCCATACGCTACACGATAAGAATGTTCTCAACGGGCATGATTGAAGGCGACGAACTACTCTTCAATGCTATCCTATCGGCGCGTACGTCTGTACCTCATAGTGAGTCTACAATGGGGAATCAGTGGGTCGTCGCTACGCATACGCTCTCATCGATAAGATTTTGCTGGGTGACGTTAGAACGTAGGTATATCGAATCCGACCCACTGGAATCCAACTGTAGACTCAGCGTCAAGCTCCCTGGCTCTGACCTCGAACCGAAGACCGTCACAACCACTGAAATCGTCGCAACACAAGATCATCCCCGGGGGTAAAAACCCAAGCTCCTTCCGGTGTTCTTCCCGAGCGTACATACTACGACAAATTTATAGCAACCCATTGTCCCGAGTTATGTTACAAAGATGAATTTTAAACCGGTTTCGATTTTTTTAAATCACCGTCATTGATTTGAATTAGACATTCGCGAATACTCATCATCGCTGTCCCCAGCTGTGATGTGAGTCGTAGTATCTTATGAATAACACGTTACGGATAAAAATTCAGTTATATTCTTATCTTCTGAATGAGAGACTGTTATCACAATGGAACTGGTTGGCTGAGCGACCTAGGTTTCAATTATTTGATGAACAAAATCACAGACAGTGCCTACTGATCTCTATGCTACACATCTATTTCATATCGCCAATGACCCAGTAGTATGGAATGGTGATGCACATTGTCCCTACTCTCAGGTTCAACATAAAAAAACTTGCCTCCACGAGACAATTAAAGTTGAAACGCTTTTTAGCACTTTCCTCCTAACAACACTAACAGTGCTAAAAGCTGGTTTGAAAAACCGCCTTAAGTTACCCTAAGGTTCGGATGTCACGCTTAATTACGATAAGAAAAGATTATGCTTATTTCTCCGACCATCCCATACATAAATTTTGCACTGACGAGCCCAGCTCGTTTCATTTAGTCTCAATTTTAACATCTGTTACCTTCACCCGTCACCTTCATCTGTCAAACATCTAGTCTCACTGAAATTCTTACGTTTGTTTTATTTTTATAATTAATATACATAAATTTTGACGTCTGTTTTATATTTACAATTATATATTGCTTAATTTGTATAATCATATACAATCACAAATTTTATAAATTCGTAAATAGCTCAGAAGTCTAGAAAATCATGTCTCGCAGAAAGAATGAAGAAATTTTGAAGGAAGTACAAAAAAAAAGCCAAGGATTACATCTGATGCAGATGCATCCGAAGATTTGGCTCTTCCTTACACGACGACTGAATTCTTGATAAATGTCACATTCAACGACAAATTTGTGTAATTATTACGAATAAGCTCACCACATGTTTTTATATTCAATCTAGTTTTTGAAAATCGTACGTATAGCATAAAATATTGTAGGTCAATCGTCGCTTATGTGCAGGGTGTCAAGGAAATTCTAAAATATAAGAGTAAAGAGGGTAAAGATTTACTACTACTGAAATTTTTGTTGAACAATAACGATGGAATTAGAATTGCCTGTCTTGCATGGAACGACAGTGCAATACAATTCGGCAGCTCCATAGAAATAAACCAAGTAGGTTACACAAGACACCTTACAGAATCAAAGCAGGTCGCACAACCTTGAATCGCTTTAATAAACTTGAGTCTTGCTATTGTAGATTCTTTTAATTCAGAACACAACAGCCAGGGAAAAAACGGATTTTAACGAAGGGAACGTTCTGTATGAGCTGCTGTTCAAAAATGTCACGAAGATAAAGATACTAGGAACATTTCACCCAGCCGAAAACGATATCGTGATAGAAAATTTTACTGATATAGTCAACAACTGTGGATGGCGAAGTGAGATATAAAAGCGGATTATTCAAATCATGTATTTATCTATATCTTCTAACCAACAATTCTGAATACAGAAGTCCAAGGATATTTGAGGGACGAATTTTTCAAAACCAACAACGGCAACGAATATACGGGGACTGTGACTGACGGAAGACACAAATTGGAAGTTACACTTTTGAACGTGACACAAACAATTGTGTATAAACAAGGACAGAAAATCGAAATATTTGGGGATATTCAGAAACAAGGTATACATAAATGTGCATTCAGGTATCCCACTTGAAGAAATATTTCACACCACCCTACGACAATATTTGCTTTCAGAAAACTCGACGATATATTCGATGAATGTTAACAGTTTGGACAACATCAAACTCATAGTAGATGAAGAAACGGCTCTCGGTGAACTATTACTAGTGTCAAAATTCGTGACTACGGAAACTTGACAAAAGGACGTTTTAACAACATGATGAAAACAATTAATTCAAAGTATTCTGCTTCATCACCAAAATCTTTAGATATTGTAAATCATTGATTAATTGTAAATTAAAGAAAACAAAGAACGACGAATCCGACGACGAGCTCCTCACAATTTCGAACCAGTACCATGTTTTTTGATTCATTTTGGAAAGAAAAGAGCGAAAGGAAAGCTATCTTTTCTGATGACTCTCTTTGGGAGTTTTCATAAGGTTATGCACGAGTCGTGAATGATTGGCGGCCGAGGTTATGTCACCCTCGCTTTGAAGTTGGTTCTGTTCAGTGTCGACTCTTGCTTCGGTTACGTTCGGTTCGTTACTTCGGGAAGAGTCGGTTCATCTTTTTCGTTTAATTTTGAGTTTTTGACTACCGGAATATTAACTTGATGACATAAATAGATTCTCTGACGCTCGAAATAAGAACTACTAAACTTTTATTCGGATAATAGTAATAGTATTTTGGTGTGAAAATACACGTCTACTCTTCGATCTCGGCTCCTCCTCTGGCGTTCAACCCAGTCAGGAACCGTTCGTACGCCTCCGCTACGTATTGAAATCTAGCAATTGGAGAATTATTTTAGCTATAATCTATATGAACCACTATCTAAGATCTTTTCCCCATACGACTCATCTGATATCGATCTCTCAATGTAATTGTAGCAGTTCTGGTTCCAGATTTCCTGAGCACTCTTTTTCACCTCGAATGAAAGTAGAATTACTTTCAATTTAATATGTCACAAAATCTGTCACAGGATCTGTCACCGAATTGAATGTCAGAAAGTGACAGCTGCCAACAAAAAGTACGAAGTGAGCCTCATCTAAATGCTTATAGTGAAACGAAAACTTTGTGTAGTTAGGGAGCGATTTTCCTCAGAGAATATATATCATATCGGTGTTATTCCGCAATGGCACAACCTACAGTGGAGAACGTAGTGGAGATAATCAAAATATTCGAGTGGTAGGTCGTCCCACAGTTGTCGGAGGGGGACTTTGATAATTGGTACGAGCGGCAATGGTCCAGGGTGGTCTGCGCGACTCGCCAGCTCGTCGTGGCTCGGTTCTCCGGCAAGAGCGGACTGCGTGTCAGAAATGCCTCCGAGACCTGTGAGTTCTTCAAGGTTCCTAAACTCAGAACTTCCAAAGTTGTAGAAAAGACGTGTTATTTATTTCTCTCAGTATTCACGAGAACGCCGAGGGAACGGCTTTGGAGGCGCACATTCTTCTAGGTCGGGGGGACCGACCACCTGAATGTTACTACTGTGGCAATCCAGTTTTACGTAACGCGCGGAAGGTTGGAAATTGCCACGGATGCAGCTATTTGAAACTGCGTTATTTTGATCATGTACGACTTTGATTTCAATTATGTATTGCCCGAGCCCAATAATTTCAATAAAATTGGAAGAGATTAACCGTGAGTTGGTTGTCTGAATGCGGCTGGAGGAGTACGAGACCAAAGACGTACGAGTCGATTGGGAAACTTCAGGTATTACAATGAGAGAACTCGTAATGCGTCAAGATTAACCGTGAGTTGGTTGTCCGAGCATTCGAAGCCGTGCGGATAACGAGGGAACGTTCTGTGTTATCTTCTTCATTTTATTTAATTGTACCCAAACTCGCTATAGTCGACATTGTTTTAATAAATCCATATCACATTTGTACTTGTGTATATTTGTTCTGCATATAACAAATACAATATACAAATACAATATATCATACGTTCATTCTGTTCCTGAAACGCTCCCAAGCAAATTCGGCATATCTAAATTTCGTATTGACACAAGCTGGACAGTGGTCGGCATCATCCAATTCCAGAACTAACGCTTTTTCACAATACCAACACACCGGAGAAGTTCCCATAGTTAGAAAATGTTTGAGTTTTTGATCTCCTATAGCGTCTTCGTGAGTGCTACAGAATAGATAAGAAGACAGATTACTACCGTCATCGAATCAATTCAAAAAAATAAAAATACTTACAGTCGGTCGTAACATTCAAGACAACTTATTTTCACGTGCCAAGAAAAAGAGACTTCGACAACCACCGCCATACCACATTTGGCCCCTGCCCATTGCCTTTGATACCAAGACCCAAAATCGTGCTCCGGAAGTTGGGATATTGACTCCCAATCGAATTGTCCAAGGAAAGAGTGAATATTATCAATTGATGTGTTTGACATTTTCTTGACCTTTTCAGTTAATGATACATTAATGCCACTGTGAGTGTTTTTTTTCTGTCTAGTCTTTTTTTTTCTTTATTGGCTCAGGTTTTCGTTTAAGGGGGTTACGTAGTCGCCAAATTTTCCAAATTTTTTTTTTCATCGATTTTTTGTGTCTATTTAGTATATTATTGTAGGGGTACTCTTGATGACATAAACAGATTCTCTGACGCTTGAAATAAGAACTACTAAACTTTTATTCGGACAATAGTAACGTTGTTAAATGTTGTTGTTGTTGTAACGTGTTAAAATACACGTCTACTTCTCGATCTCGGCTCTTCCTCTGGCGTTCAACCCAGTCAGGAATCGTTCGTACGCCTCCGCTGCGTATTGAAATTTAGCTTGGAGACATCCCTGGCATGCCCTTGTCTCCCATATGTCACTAGGAAGTCCTCTATCACAAAAAAAGCATATGGGCGTTCGCGGCTGTCTTGACATGATGATGTGCTCCTTACTGTAACGAAAATTTTCGGTGAAATTTTCTCTATGAGTTTCTATAGGGCCAGAACTCTGGAAGAATGTTTGCTCACGGGTTATTGTAGCACTCCAAACAGGCCGCTTGGAGGGTTCCCCCGTCGTTCACCTCCACGAACCGAGCTATTCCACAGCGTGCTGCACACCACTTTCGCTCGTACCACCCTCCGAAGCTGGTCTCCTCCATTTCGGCTGCCTCCTGCCAGTCGAACGTTTCCAGGATGGTTTATCTGCGGTGGACATGATGTTTGTGTTGCACGGAACGGCGATTGACGGTTGTTTTGTCCCAATTTTCTTTCACAGACCACTTTGTTTTTTTCATTTTTATTGTGTATGAATGACCTCCTACTCGCTAAGAGACAATGTTCGGAAGCGGAGGTTTAACTCATTACATCTTCCTTGTCCTCCTGTGCCTAGACGATTTTCCCTCGTTCCCCGGATCTTCTGTGACCGTTGGCCTGCCTTTGTTCCCTGAGGTCCCGGTCCTTTCGTCGTCTGGCTGCATGACCAACGTTTCGCAGAGTTCTGAGTTTTCTGCAGTCCTCCTGAGTTCCTGAGACCCTCGTTTTCCTGAGTTCCTGAGTTCCTGTTCATGGACGAGAGTTGGCGTTCGACCGCGTTCGCGGGGTTTTCTGCGGTTTCTGGAACGGGCCGGAATGGAACGGGCCGCAATATGTCTGAGGATTCCAAGTGCAAAGGAAATCTACCAGAGATAGGCAGACAAGGATGAGTCAGTGGATCAAGGTCCGGAGGATAATGAAATGTAAAATGGACAATGGTACGACCAGTAATTCGTGTAACGCTCTACATCTACGTGGAGTGTCCCACGCGCGAACACGACATCTATTACAGTGCCTTTTTTGGTAGTTGTGTGGTTTATATTTGATCTTAGTTGTAATTGTAGGGAATCCCACAGAAAATTTATTAAGTACTGACCATTCTCGGACCGCATGTCAATGTTAAAGTCACCGCATAATATGAAAGTGAAGTTGTCGTTTGTGTGTGTAGGATTTTCATGGTTGTGTAGTGTGTGTATTTCCAAATTTTTTTGTAATGTATTACAAATTTCATGGACATTGGTACCAACTCTACAGTAAATTGTTGCGACGACTATAACCGAATGATTTTCCGTCTGAAACTGTGCTTGTGACAAATCTACGTTTTTTGATTTTATGTGTTTGTTTTTTATTGTCTCAATTTTGCTAATGGTGTAGCTGTTTTTTGCATATAAAATAGTGCCACCTGATCGTTCATTTGTACGTACATTACAAAAAGAGCATGGTGTATAATCGTGAATTGTTGGAGTTTCATTAACATTTTTCAACCAAGTTTCAGATAGAGCTAGTATGTCGCATATCATGAAGATTGGGTCAGCGCTAATGTCTTGTACGTGAGCTGGCAAGCTTTGAATGTTTTGATATATGATAGTAAATTGATTGAGTGATGATCTTTTAAGTAATTGTTCTGTCATTGTGGTGAATTGATTATTGTCTGTGCGGGTTATCTCATTCCGTAAGTTGGTGTCTGTTTTACGGCCATCTGCTAGGAAAAACGTGGACGATGGACTGGTTATGTAGAGACCGCCGAGTGTTCGGGTACGTGAGAATGCTACGTAAACCAATTGTCGTGAATCTCTTTCTGTGTAGTGGTAAGCCACTCTGTCGAATGTAGATCCCTGGGATTTGTGCACTGTGATCGCGGCTGCCGGAACTACAGGGAATTGGTCACGTATCACGCCACCTTGTTTACTAGATGTCGTTATGATTCTTGTTCGCTTTCGCTGAATCGGAACCCATGATGTTGGAAATTGTTTTTCAGATGTCGACGTGTCCTAATGAAAAAGAGCCAACTCGCCGTGCCGGTTAGAAAAGAGCCAACTCGCCGTGCTGGTTAGAAAAGAGCCAACTCGCCGAATTCTATAGAAATTTCCATTGTGTTTCGGCGAGTTGGCTCTTTTCTAACCGTACAGCGAGTTGGCTCTTTTCTAACCGGCACGGCGAGTTGGCTCTTTTTCATTAGGACCCGTCGATGTGTATACTCGAACTTTCCTCCGAGCTTCGACGCCGACCATTATAGAATCAAACTTCATCCATAGGCGTTTGGGGATTGGAGTTCCCAATTCATCCGTAATTTCGTACTCTTGTAGAACTCCAAATGCTCCGTTCACTAATCCATCTGATGTGTCAATGTTAGATGTGAGCATGTATGGTGTCTGTTTTTTAAGCCTCAAGGTACTGGGTAAACCTTGGTTGTCGGTGGTTGATCGACAGCGAACAGTTCGTAACATGACATTCTTGGCATCCTCAGCTACGTCTCCTTCCAGTGTGTCAATCGCATCGAACACCATCGGTGCGTCACGTAGTCTATGATTATTGTAGGTGTCAACCAATTTATTTGTGTTAAACATACGAATTGTATCATCGGGTATAGCATCGGTGTGTACAGTCATAGGGTTATTTGTGACAATGAACCTATTTTCTATAATTTGAGTTTCTTCATTATTTAACGGGTCTCCACGTCCAATTTTTGTTAATATAGTAGAGAATGTTTTGTCAGATTGTCTCATAATTTGTGTCAATTTGAATTGTTGAAATTCCAGCCAAAGCAGTGGACCGAATGTATCGCGACTTCGGTAAATCGGTAAATCTTGCACTGGTGGTAATTAGTGGAGGTCTCCGCATAATATTATATCAATACCTCCGAAACTTTCATTGGGTGTGCCTTTAGCTTGTCTTAAGCGTTGGTCGACCATTGTTAATATGCGATGTGAAATCATGCTTACTTCGTCTATCATCACGGCTTGGGTGTGTCTATACGCATTAATCATTCCTTGTCGTGCTTGTCCCGTCAATGCATTGAAGTTATGGATAGATAATTTAAATGCCGAGTGAACAGTAACCCCGTAGATGTTGAATGCCGCTTTGCCAGTTGAGGCGCAAACTATAACGGTGACTGAATCGTCTTCGGTACATGGGGACAGTTTTTCGTATACTTCAATCAACATGTGTATCGTGAATGATTTACCTGAGCCTGCAGGTCCACTTAGGAATACACGAAGGGGATTAGTAGCGTTAGTGAATTTTCGAAACATGATCTCGTAGAGTACCGCGCGTTGTTGAAAATTGACAATCCGCATTTGTGACATAAATGTTTCGTGTGACATACTCGTTTTTCGTTTGAGCAATCGAATCATGGCATTTGGTTGAATATATTGTGGATCATCAGGAGAAGCAAGGTCGACACTACCAAATATCTCGTCCGGATCGTAACCCAGTTCCTTACATGTGGCTTGTGCAAGATTGTTGATGTTGGTTCTTCGTTAGGTACCTCTTCTTCGTCGTACCACGCCTTTTGTTCTTCCATTACTTGTTCCAAGTCCAAACGATATTCGAATTCTAGCCGGGCTGTGTTAATTTGTTTCATATATTCTCGATGTACTTGTAGCCAACGATTATTTGTTAGTATGCCATGCTCTTCATTACGCCAGGGATGGTGAAGGGTAACCAATTCCCGCAAATGTTGGTCGTACTCATCACATTTTCTGTAGCCACGGTATCGCAAGATTTTATTTGATCGTCGTTTTTTGTATTGTGGCGAATTTGATTTAGGTATTGCCTCGTATCTTGCGGCGAACTGTGCCAGTGTTATCAGTTCCATGTCCGCTGGTCTAGTTGCGTACTTTTCGAATATGTTTTTTCGCCACAAATCCGTATCCTCTTCTTCGAGTTCATGTAGCTCCGCCATTGGACGATGTGTCCGAACACGTTCGTGTGGTAACATCGTGCAAACGAATATACATTTTCGAGAACTACGTGTGATTGGGAACCTTAACAAAGACCAAGCTGCCTCTTGTGCAGAAATTTCCACAACCTTCAACAAATTACTACTGTAACTCGCCATAAGCTTGCGGGAACTGGTGTCAATTCGAGCTGCAATTACTTCACCGATACTCGTATCTGATTGCATTTTCTCCCCCCTCACTAAGGCCTTGAATTTTCGGTGTAACAAACTCATACCACGATTAGCTTTATTGATGTAATCAACTATGTATGCTGCACATGCATATTCCTCAAGAATATACTGTATGTCATTGTTGGAAGTCATCATCTGAAGTAAAGCGGGGTTGTAGTTGTTCAGGTACACATTTTGAATTTTACGACGTTGCATTACTAACGGTCTCTTTAATGTACTTCGTATAGCTAGTTCGTATTCCTCCAATCCAGAGCATCCAGAAGAATCCATCAGTAATTCAAGTGTTTCATGTTTGCCAGATATTAATTGGTCGTGTAATACGCTGTTTAATTTTTGTAATCGTTTACGTTCAGCACTGACCGTGTTGTCAGCATTTGGAAGTAATTTTGGCAAAGGCCGCATTACCTTCGTTTCTACCATTGGCCAAAAAGGAATATTAAAGCGACACTTATTTTTTTGATGCACATTGTTAGTGCGCTTGTAGCAAGTGAATGTATGCCGGTGAGCTTGACGAGTCGATACGTAATCGTGGTTTTCATCACACGACACGTGTTTATCTACGAATGCAGTTATTTCGTCATCAGTTGCGTCACTGCTTGGCGCACCTTCACACCAAATCATCATGTGTGCATGCGGGCTGCCTCTTTGTTGAAATTCAATACGGTAGAAGAAATCTTTTACGTAGTTGAAACCAAATACACCACCCTTCAATGTCATCAAATTCATCATTATATCCAGTTTTCGTTTGAACCAAACCGCACATGTTACCGGATCGTCTCGAACAAGTGCATACTTTTTGTGAGAAGGCAATGCTTCGGCTTCTTCCACAGACATAAGGCGACCATCCACAATTTTTGCCAGATTTTGTATTAAGTCTGGCCACATAACCTCTGCAGCTGTAATTGTGACAAAGAAAGCGGGTTTACCGAGTTGACGTATCATCGCATGCACATCGCGCTTTCGTTCTGCCATGTATGCAGGCATAGTGTTCATGCTTTTAGTAAAAGCCAAGTTTTTTTCTGTAAATTCTGAAATGAATTTGTGGTCGAGTAATTGTGCCGCTGTGATAGGCTTATCACTATCGTTAGTTGTTCGTTTGAAAGCTGTATTCAAACTTTCGCTCATTCGCAAACGTAACACCTTCATCATAATGTACAGTAGATGGTCCGAACGTACACCACGCCGATCACTGCGTCTTATCTCACTGTTGGCAATCTCAAATGCTTTTGGAGGCTTACGGTTCACAAATTCACGCTTTTCGCCAAGATAAATTCCGGGAAACGACAGCTCCTCGGCGTCTCCGTCGAAAACTAACCCAACGGGTTGTTCATCTTGTGCTGGCGCTATTGCAAGTGCCATATCTTCATTCCACATCATCGTGGTTTGTTGGTGCGATTGTTCAGTGTGATAGTCTGGTTCGTTTTCTTGCAGTGATTCATCTAACTCGTAGTCTTGCATCGCATTCGTTATTTCATCATCAGTGAGTGGTGTTGTCGGCTTTTCCGCCGTAAGATTTTCGTACTTTTCACCTTTTCTGAGATCTTCTAGCGTTACAGGAACTCCTAAAAGGGCTTCTTCGTTGAGTTCAACATGATGAGCCTTATAGAGTGGTTGTTTAATTAAGAAATTACACCATTTGAGCAGATCACAACGAGTGACTAACCCACTCATATATGTTGATTTGTGTACAAGTTTTCGTTTCAGGTGTATGTTTACTACTTGGTCGTCACTAAGTGGTCGTGGAATCGCTCGTACCATATTATTAACGTTGACAGGAATATTGATGATTGAACCTACGGAACCAAATTGACCTAGAAGTGGTCGTTGTAAGTGTCTGATTTGCATGAACGGTAGTCGAGGGGAAACCATTCGTTCAAGCATCGGGTTCATGGGTGGTAGGTGATCAGGTATAGATGGGTACTTGAATCCATTTATGGTCGCCATTGGAGGGATTTCAAATTTCTCTAAATGAGATTTACAATGACTGCAAGCTTGAGCAATGGGTCGTCATTGTTGCTCCACGCTAAAATCTTGAGCCGCTTCACTTGAAGGTTTCAGTTCACTTTCGAACCACATGCGATCACAACATAAGCAAATTGATCCGAATCTGTCCGCAATACGTAAATCATACATTCTCTTTATTGCAGGCGGTAGTGTATAATTTTGTGTCTCTATGTGTTGTTCTTGATTATCGTTCGTCATTATAGAAGGTTGGGCAGCACGTCGAGCAATTTCCACTTCGGTTAGGAGAACTGTTGTGGACTGGTTGATATCATGCTTCCGCTTCCGATATTCTCGCATGCGCAGTGCTGCAGACGTGATTTAAAATAATAATAATAATCTTTATTTATACCCATAGCAATATTGGGCAATGGTGAGATACATATGTCTAAATACAATAAAAAGAAAATTAAACTCACAACTAACTGATAGAATTAAAGAGGCAAGACTAACATAAGAAGAGAAAGTAAAGATTAGATAAAAATTTATAAATTGACCACAGAGTTTGAAAATTGAAAAAGTATATAGAGAGAGTGAACATAAAGAAAAAACTGCAAACTAGATAAATAAACAAAGCAATACCAAAATAATAAAATACAAAATCAATATAAAGAGAAAAACAGAAAGACGGAGATAATTCAAGTTGGAACAAAAGAAAGGCCTGCATAAGGACAGAAACAATCAAAGTCAGATTAAAATAAAAATAAAAATATATATATATAAAATAAAACTAAAGTAAGATAAAACTAACACTAAGCAAATATAAAAACAAAACTAACATAAATAGACCATAAGTAAGAAAAAATAAAAATAAAATTATAAATTGAAAGTCAGAGTTTAACTAAAACAGAAAACACACTACTCAGAACCCATCCCGACGTGCACGCTCAGTGTCAAAGAGATATTTGTAGAGTTGAAATTTAAAACCCGGTAAAGTAGGAGCTGCTCTCAGGCTTGCCGGCAAGGAGTTCCAAAAATTGAGCCCCGCGACCGCAAAAGACCTCCGGTAAGCCTCAGTCGTAAAGCGCGGAGGAAGAAAGTGGCCTCTATCCAGCCTGGACGAGCCATAGGCCGCATTCACTCGGTCAACGAAAAGACGATTTGAGGTGTTGGGGAATTCGATACAACTCTCTCCTCTCGCATACGCTGGGTCGGTGGCTTTAGACGCGCACGGTATTCTCTACTTCGTTCGGCTGATGATTTAACTCGAGAATCCGGGATTGCTTGGTTGCTGTGTTGAGTTATCAAATTGTTTTCGTCAGATACCGATGGATTTTTTCTTACACACTTACGCACACGATATTCTCTACTTCGTTCGGCTGATGATTTAACTCGAGAATCCGGGATTGCTTGGTTGCTGTGTTGAGTTATCAAATTGTTTTCGTCAGATACCGATGGATTTTTTCTTACACGCTTACGCAAACGATATTCTCTACTTCGTTCGGCTGATAATTTAACTCGAGAATCCGGGATTGCTTGGTTGCTGTGTTGAGTTATCAAATTGTTTTCGTCAGATACCGATGGATTTTTTCTTACACGCTTACGCACACGATATTCTCTACTTCGTTCGGCTGATAATTTAACTCGAGAATCCGGGATTGCTTGGTTGCTGTGTCGAGTTATCAAATTGTTTCCGTCAGATACCGATGGATTTTTTCTGACACGCTTACGTGCACGATATTCTCTCATTCGTTCAGCTGGTGACTTAATTCCAGAAGTCGACGGTACACCTGCTTCGTCAGAAGGTCTCAAGATCTCAAAGCCATTTTGACAATTGCTCAAAGAAGATTGCACAATGTCCGTTTGTATTTTTTTCCCGGGCTGTTCAACGTTCAAGTTCTTCGCAATGTCTTTTTGTCGCTTCTTGTCCGATTGGTCTTCTTTCATATTTTTTACAGTATCCTTTGAATCGTTCCGAAAGGTAGAGTTGCGGCATTCTATTATGTCGTAATGACCCCTATCGAGAACCCCAGATAATAAAAGTACTAATTTGTTGTCACAATTTGGCCCAAATTCTCGTGGAGTTTCATCATTCAGAACATAAACCAGAACATGGATATTATATATGTCTACAAATGATTGTAACTCCACCTCTCCCCCATAAACACCGTTTCCCGACATGTATGATTTGTATTGACTACTGTTTATGATCCTTTTACCATACGACTCGTCGCCTATGATGAATGGTTCATAGACAGACCAATTTTGGATGACGTTGGAAACAATAGTAGAGGAGTTCGACTATAGCGAGACTAAACAAACCCCCCTGTCCCCCCTCCCCCTGCCCTTGGTACTATAGCGAGACTAAACAAACCCCCCTCCCCCTCCCCTTGGCGCTATAGTCAGCGCGTGTCCGGGGCCCCTCCCCCTCCCCCGTCCCCGGCTCTGACGTAGCTAGGGTGTGGGCCCTCCCCCTCCCCCTCCCGGTCCCCTGGACACCCTCCATGGATACGGGCATACGTGACCTTCCCCTGCCCCGCACCCCTTGGTCTAGTGACGTCAGGGGGTGACCTACCCCTTGTCCCGTGTCTAGACTGTGCTCGGGCCGTCCGACTCGGGTCTTTCCGGCGGGCTTCGGCTCTGGGTCCCCGGGTCCGTGTCGGCTGGTTCAAGGGTGTGGTCGCGCGTCTCGGGTCCTCTGGTTATGCAGCGGAGACCTACCCTTTGCTCTATGTTTGTACGGTTTTACGGTATGCCTTAGTATATGTTGGGTATATGTGATGAGGAAGCGGTAAGGGTGCGGTCAGAGACTGGTAGACGCAGACAATGTATACAAAACAGATTTTTGGGTTTATTCGGCGGTTTTCTTACAGGTGTACAATTATATGGTTATGAAACCTAATTACGCGCTATATTATTTCTATGATTCTATAAGGGTGAAATGAAAAATTGAGAATGAGTCAATTATTTCTATGATTACAATATTATCACTCTTGTACTACCATAGGCTGATTTTTTCTGCTCAAAATCAAAATTACCATCAGACACATTATGAGTATACCAAACAATAGACCGAGCAGCGTGAAGAGCATCGCAAGGACCCCTGTTTTAGGTTCCTCGTCGCCAGGCCCGATTATAGACAAGGGTCGATCCCCCGTACTGGTGGTATACGCCGTGTCGTGTACTCGTTCGTGAAGCGGGCCTTTCCCTGCATGTATCATGATTGAACAATCAGGTTTCATTCCCACGGCAATACAGATTTGTGAGGGTGTGGGCATCGTGGCGCTGTCGATGGTGCGCGTTTGGTTCTGCTGATGCATCAGATCCGTTCTTGCTCCACGAGCTGCTTGGTACCAGCGGCGATGTACGCAGGGAACAATCTGGTTAGCTCCAGAAGCACAATGTCGAGGTAATGCTTCGCGAAGACGGGGTCGGGATATGCGTTGGCGATGGTCTCTCTAGCAGCACCGTACACCTTAGATGCTGCTTGGGCGAGCCTGTGAAGAGAGTAGTCCTTCACCGGTGATCGTTTCACGGCAGCCGCGACGTGATTGAGGTACAGATCTTTGCAGCGGTTGACATCGTGGTTCAATCTCTCTAGCCTGCGCAGTCGTTCATCCACGCAGACGTATACCGTTTTCAAGCCCTCGAACGTGGTCTTCTGCATCACAATCAAGGGTTCGAACAGCTTGGCCTTCTTTGCTGGTGGTGGTTGAGCGTCTTCCTCCTGCTCTTGATTACCGTCGTCAGCATGCGATTCCTGACGCGCTGTGTCGGCCGGACCGTTGAGTACGTGGAATCTGATCGCTCGCTGGTTGTGTGCTGTCGTGAAGAAAACTCTGCAGTGTTCGTCAACATCGATGTTGTCAAGGGGCCACTGCGAACCGTCGTTGATATCGAAAGCGTAATAATCGTCGATGAGGTCAAATATGTCCGCAAGTTTAGACCACGTTGACGGTTTCAAACAGATCCCACCGCACGAGTTACTGATTAATCTGATCACCGGCTCAAACTTATCGTTGAGATGTAGACCGAGTCCGACTACTACTTTCTTCGTCAATGAGTTATTCAACCCGTATGTTGTCGAAAGAAGCAAGTGATTGTCGGATTTCTTCACTGCTCTGGCGAACGTTTTGAAACTGCGGCTCGGGTTACCCATCGGTTCCGAAGATTGGGAGGTGGCCATTTTACGACGTGATTACACTCTCGCGGTTGACGATAGACTGAGCTACGGATGATACAACGAGGACGCAGCAGCCACGCATATCCTGCTGTAATACAATAAAGGGTTTCTGATGGGGAGGGTGGTTGTAACCGTCATCGCCACCTGTCGTGGTATGTGATTCCTGGCAGTAGCTAGTGGGGTGGTTGGGTGTACACGATCCAGCTGTTCATCAGCCTAGGGGTCGTGATTGTTGATACCTCGAGATTACTGGTCGTGGTTATCCATAATAAACATTTCAAAGAAGCATCCTGTTCCGCGTAGATCCTTCTTCCTCTACCCGTGCATGGTGGGTTCCATCAAGTCGTGGTAAACAAATGGCTTCGGTCGACTGGTAACCGGTGGTCTTGCCGTTTATTATAATTTATTACCGTTTATTATAATTGCTCCGGGGTAGCGATGTTTATTGCATTGTCTACTTGGTCCGCATATACCATGCGGTTATCGCCGTAGACTACCAGGCATAGTGGTTGGGTCCTGGGGCTAGTAGCAATAATAAACGGACGATACACCTCGGCTTTCTTGTAGTTGGGTTGACCGAAGACAAGCTAATATAGCGTGTTTATATAGGTCCGCGTATACCATGCGGTCATCGCCGTAGAGCGCCAGGTACGGTGCCTGACGGTCTTGGGACTAGTAGCAATAATCAACGGATGATGCAAATCGGCTGTCTTATAGTTAGGTTTACCGAAAACAAGCTAATGTAGCGTGTTTATAACCGCGTAGCCAGTACAGAATGTTTAATAAACATCCGGTTCATCACAGCCGTCAGGTGCAGCGATGAAACAGCTTATTCGGCGTTTATTATTATGCAGGAACAACCTTTACAACAATTAATGAATACTCTGCGTATGTAGCTATACGCTGGTATCTAAAACCCATGTCGTGATCCGTAGTTACCATCGCACATGATACACACACACATATCCTTTTTAGTTTTGATTGAGCCCTCTCTACCTAGTCACTCTTGTTATAGCAGGGGTTTGGTATTACGCTTTCACATTGCATGATAACTGGGAACAGCGCGATAAACAATACACGGTATTTGTTGTATCTCACTTACCTACATGAGGCGAGGAATCGATACGATGGTTATTCCTGAAAATATTTGATAATAATCAGACGTCCTCGACCTAGTATTCTTTCCGAGCCACCCCTGGTACAGTGAGCACCAATAACTGTGTGTCAGGAAACCGCGTTCCACCAGCGGAGGCCGCAGTGGCCCGGCTCATCTTCGGTCGATCATTATTGACGCGGTCTGTACACTCGTTTTTCGTAAAAATCTGAAATGGTCCGTGCGGAAACTGCTGTCTCCACCCACAAGCCTTACCCCCGAAACCCCACGACCATAGACCGTAGAGACAATGCCTGAGACGTAAACATTGCGAGGTCATAAAAGGACTTCCCCGGAAGGATGTTTCTCATTCTGTTCATTATATCGACCGCGTAAGCATCCTATACTGACAGAGTTTTCATAATGAATACATCAGAGGTTTACCGTTTAATAATCTTCGCGTTGGTAACGTACGCGCGGCAGCGAGGTCCGGCCGTTGATCGCGAGTGCGGTGTTTTGTGGAGGCGGCGAGTGCTGCGGTTTTCGAACGGGCGATTGCTACGAGAGGTGCGGCGCCTGGTCAGCGTTTGTAGCGAGCGATCGTTGGCCCGGTTGTACTCTCGAGGGGTGTTTCGCACCTCTTGGGAGTGCCTGGCAATCGTCGCGCACGAGTTGATCAGGCGTCGTGCTTCAGAGTACGCGATCGTCCGCGGTTTGATGCACGAGTATCGCGAACGAGCTGGTAAGTACAAAGTTCTCGTTGCGGAGCAGTGTAGGTATGTGGAGTGAAAACAGCGAGCTGTGGAGTAATCGTATGGTTTTTCGGGTCGCACGTTAGCTCTGATTGCCATGCTGGACGGTGACGAAGCGGAAAACCAGCAATTGTGCGAAGCCGCAGCTGGTGGCGAGGTGCGCGACGAGTCCGGCAGCGAGGAGTGGAGCTTCGGGGGATATCACGAGAGTGAAAGCGTGCGTTCGGTGTACCCGAACGGCGGTGGTGGATCGGCCTGTGGCTACCCCGACACCCCTGATACCGATACAGCTATTTGCGATGCCGAAGTGGCGGCGATCTTCGCCGGAGAGTACAGCCAGGCGGGGCCGTCGACTTCGGGCTACGCGTGTGATAACGCTGTAGAGGGTGAGTAATAATTATGTTTACAAGCGTTTCTAATTTGGGGGGGTTGACAAGTACGCACACCGCCCATATCCTCTAGATAAACTCTCTTCATTCTGAAATTTCGGTTGACAGAGATTTGGATCCACTCGGCCGATCCACCAAGCGCGTCACAAGAAATCGTGGTTATTTCCGACAGCGATGACGATTCCACCGCGTCAGCCGTCGTGAGAGCGTTCAACGAGCTTTTAGCAGGTTTTGTTCAAATGATTTCTCGGATTGTTTTGAATGCATCGCGTGAACAGCTTTATAGCTTTAATCGTTTTCCGTTCTTTCGAACAGAGTCGCCGTCCGGGTCATCCGAATTATCTTCGTCGCCAGAGTCCCCGGAATCTCCGGATCCGCCGTCGGTACATACGCCCAGTTCTGACGGCCGGATGTCCCCGTTCTCCCCCGAGAGTCTCTCGCCGGAGTACTCGGACGACACGGATTTTTCCTTACCGGTTTCCACCGATAGCGGTTTGTCGTCGCCGTTCACGCTATCACCGGAACGGGACCCTAACCCGGCACCCGAACAGGTGGAACCCGGATCGGAATCCGAACCGGAGATTCTGGAGGTGGTGCAGGGCTAGCGGATTATCGGGGGAGGCCCGCCGCTGATAAGGAATCAGCCGAGAGGGTGAGTGGTACGGGGGGTTTGCGTGCGCTTGTTGAAAAAGGATGCTAATAGACAGGCTATTTACTCGAGTGTTGATTAACCAATACTTGTTGTTTATCCGTTATGGGACAGATGACCACGTGCGGGCGGGGTCAGGCAGGGCGACGACCTTGCTTCAGCTAGGCAGAGGTCTGGGTATACCTGCGGTACAGACCGACGATTCGCGGCAACCTGTTTTCGCGATTAACGAAGGGGCTAGCACTTCGGGCGTGAGACCGGGTGCGTTAAGTCAAATCAGACGTAATTATAACAGCGACGATAACGACGACTACGACACAGACAGTGACAACGACGTTACCGTGGACGAGTCGATTACCACCGAGAGGGTGAGTGAGAGTGACAGCGAGCCAGAAGCTTTACCGCCGGGGAATCGTTTTCAAATAGTTTCCGAGTCGAATCGGAAATATCTTCGCCGGTTTAAGCTTCACGGACGGGAAATAAGTTTGAAAATTAGGATCCCGGAAGCAGGCGTAAACATCGTGGCGTGGTTAGAGGGTGCATTTAAGGATCTGCATACCTACGTCACGAGAACCTGCAGCGCTACGGATTATATAGGTTTTATGGTCAACGCGGCCAGTTTTAACGAAGGGTCGGCGTGGTTGTCGTTTCGGCCGGTTCGGGATTCTAATTTCCGTGACCTCTGGCAGCTGGTAACCAGTGTGACGCAGAGTGCCTCTGCAATCGGAGTGGATCGCGAGTTTACGATTATTGTTACCACCGTTACCGTACCGCTGGGACGTGGGAGGGTTAATCCCATAACGCATTTGGGTGTCATGAAAAAGTCCACCGTCGACATTATCAACGATGACGGATTGTGTTTACCGCGCGCGATCGTCGTAGCCATAGCTCACGCGTTGAGAGGTCCCCGACGGGAAGGAGCTCTGCACGATCGGTACGAGAGTATCAGGAGGGCAGGTTCGAAACTTCAGCGCGAAGAAGCCCAAAGACTGGTGCGAGAGGCCGGTGTTGATATTCCCCGTGATGGCTGCGGTATTTACGAGCTTACCCGTTTCCAGGAGTATTTGGGGCGGGAGGGGATGGCGATAGTTGTATACACGGTGGGTCAACTCGGTAACGGAGAACCTCATTTCTACGATGGTTCCGCAACTCTGCTTGAGGACGGAGTTATGATACGTTGCCGTTTGAATATTCTCTACTACGGTAGAGAGCGTCATTATTCGACGATAACTAATATAACCGGGGCTGCAGCTGGTAAACTCTTTTGCGAACCCTGCAACAAGAAATATACCGGGAGACTTGAGCATCGTTGCTCCAATCAATGCCCGCAGTGTCTCGCAAAGCCACCATGCGCGCCAGGGTTGGCACAAGTGGTATGTGAAAGCTGCGGTCGCGTCTTCCGCGGAGAAGCGTGTCTGCGAAACCACCGCGAAATCGGTTCTTTTACCAAACAACGCAAGGTTTGCGATGTATTGCGTATATGTGATAATTGCACGCGTCTCGTAAACCTGTCGAAGGGTCCCCACAAATGTGGTGAGCGATATTGCTCGACCTGTTGTACCCATCGTGCCTACAATCATTTTTGTTTCATGCCGCCGCTAAAGGCTGACGACATGCCGAGTCGGTATATTTTTATATTTTACGATTTTGAGACGCAGCAGAACACGACGGTCGATGGAGATGAAACGACGAACATCCACGTGCCCAATCTGTGCATAGCACACCAGGTATGCACGGATTGCATCGATGATCTCGATATTGCGAACGGGTGTACTAGCTGCGGACTCAAACGCGAGTTTATATTCAAAAAAGATCCTGTTGGGGAACTTGTAGAGCTTGCGACTCGGCCTGTCCACGCCTTCAAACGGATCGTATGTATCGCTCATAATGCTAAGGGGTTCGACGCTCAGTTCATCTTGCGTCATTTGGTTGAGCGCAACGCTGAACCACCGAATGTTATTTTGAACGGAAGTAAGATCCTGATGCTGGAAACGGGACACACGCGGTTTTTGGATTCGTTGGCCTACTTGTCTATGCCCCTCTCCGCGTTGCCAAAAAGCTTCGACCTCCCGCCGAGTATCGCAAAGGGTTTTTTCCCGCATTTATTCAATATCCCGGAAAATGCCGATTACGTGGGTCCGCTTCCACCTGCAAACTTCTACTCGCCGGATACGATGAGTACAGCTGCGCGTACCGAATTCTATACTTGGTACAACGAGGCGGTCCGGGAGACTGGAGAGTTCAATTTTAGGGTTGCACTCGAGACATACTGCCGTTCGGATGTGGATATTTTGCGCCGGGCGTGTATCGCGTTCCGCAAAATATTCCTGACGTGCGGCGGAGTGTGTCCCTTCACGGAGGGTATAACTATAGCGTCGGCGTGCTCAGCTATCTATCGTAAAGGCGATCTCAAAGCAGACACGATAGGAATCATACCGCCCAACGGTTACAGACTCGCGGACAAGCAATCGCGCAAGGCTCTTCAGTGGCTCGCGTGGAAGGAGCAAGAATTAGATATAGAAATCATACACGCGGGCCGGACGCGTGAATTTCGAATCCCTGAGACAGGGCGGCCTGTGGACGGTTATTACGTGGCGGACGATGGTACGCGTCACGTATTCGAATTTCACGGCTGTTTCTGGCACGGGTGCCGCGAGTGTTACAGCATAAACACCGACCGCCGCAACGTCGACGGCGAAACGTTGGATAAGCGGTATGAAGAGACGCGCGCCAAGACCGCTAAGATGACAGCGCTCGGTTACGCCGTTACCGAGATCTGGGAGTGCGCGTTTGACAGGCTTCTTAAAGAAAACTCCCAGATGCAGACTTGCTTGGAAGTCGAGGCATTGATAAACGCTGCTTCCACGACCGAGCCACTGAACCCGCGCGATGCGTTTTACGGTGGCCGCACGGGTAACACTTCGCGTTACCACGAGGTAGCTACAGACGTAGATGGTAACGCGCTAGAGGAGATCCGTTATGTGGATGTATGTTCGCTTTACCCGTACATTTGTAAAACCGGTCGTTACCCGGTCGGTCACCCCATTGTATACGTCGGCGAGAGCTGTAAACGATTGACAGGCGCGAGCGGTACAGATGTTTCCAAGATCGAGGGGGTGGTCAAGTGTACCGTGCTACCGCCGCAGGACCTCTATCACCCGGTCCTACCGTTACACATGCACCACAAACTCATGTTTGCGTTGTGTCGTACCTGCGCTGCGGAATTACGCCAGACCGAGTGTCCGCACGACTTGGCGGTACAGCGACAGTTCGAGGGGACCTGGATTTCATTGGAGGTCCAGGCAGCCGTGAAACGAGGCTACAAGATCGTCGACGTGAGTGAAATTTGGCACTATGAGAAGTTCACGCGTCTCGACCCCTCTACCGGGGAGGGTGGTCTTTTCCCGACCTACATCAACGCGTTCCTCAAAATTAAAACCGAGGCAAGCGGTTGGCCCGCGGGCGTCGTCGATGCGGTCGGGCAAGACGAATACCTTTCTAGGTACGAGCGGGTCGAGGGTATACGACTGGACCGCACTAAAATAGCAAAAAACCCCGGACTACGGTTAGTCGCTAAGTTGTGTTTGAACACTCTTTGGGGTAAATTTGGTCAGCGGGACAATCTAACAAAAACAGAGGTTGTGCGAACGCGTCAGCGGCTTCTCGAGATACTGACCAATCCGGAGATCGAGGTAACAGGGCTTTTACCGGTGAATGAAGAAGTGCTCTACGTCCAGTGGCGGTACGCGGAACACAGCGTCAAGTCATCGCCCGTGGCTAACGTCGTGATAGCCGCGTACACCACGACTCAGGCGCGTCTCATGTTGCTCGGGTTTCTGGAGAAACTTGATCGACGTGTTCTGTATTACGACACAGACTCCATCATTTACCGGCGTAACGTCACGCAACCCAACGACGAATACGAACCACCGACGGGTGAATTTCTAGGAGATCTGACAGACGAGTTAGAGTCGTACGGCCGCGGAAGTTTTATCCGTGCTTTCGTCTCGGGCGGACCAAAGTTTTACGCGTACATAGTGCAGCGGCCGGACGGTTCTAGAGCAGAAGTTTGCAAGGTGAAAGGTGTCACGCTGAATTACGAGACTAGTCAGAGAGTCAATTTTGAGACGATTCGACGAATGGTGGTGGGGGAAGAACCGCCTATACGGCTTCAGTATCGTGCGATTCGTCGAACAGCGTTACATGAGGTCGTTACCCGGACCGAAACAAAAACTTGTCGACCCGTTTATTTGAAAAGACGGTGTTGCCCGGTTAGCTACGACACGCTTCCGTATGGTTACCGCAACCCTTGAAGACAACCGCCGCAGGCCATAAAACCTAACCGCGTCGTCTTATATTCGACACCATCGCTCTCGCTCTCTCTCTCTTTTGCCGCCAAACACAGAACCGAAGGGTTTATGATTTTACGACCACTTGAAAGTGGGTTATTTATTTATTTCACGAGGTTGACCGCGTATAGACAGACGTTGACGCATATATTAACGCTAACGTGACGAGACGACTACCCAGCACCTCTAACACCACCACCACCACCACCAGCGCTTGTGCACGCCCACCGAATGGACAACAAC